>PISX010006037.1:0-101390 GCA_004024625.1 Mellivora capensis | reverse complement strand
CCCCCCCCCCCCCCCAGGAGCAGTCAGTTTTCTTATCTCATGTAGAGCAGCCCTACCTGCTTCTCTAATCTCAGCCGCAGCTGCCCTGAGACCCTGAGTGGGTTTATCAAGGCCTTTGAAAGTGGGTCTCTCTCAGGAGGAGGGATTTCTATTTCAGCTGTTAAAGGGGGAAAAAAATTATATATATATATATATATATACACACACACACGGATATATATTTCTAAAATATATATAGAAAAATAGATATTATATATGTAAAATACATGTTTTATATATATATATATATATATATATATATATATATATATATTTTACCCTATATATATATTTACAGTGAAAGTGTCCTTACTTCTAAACAACACAGGAATGACTCTCCCTTGGGCTCCCAATAATCCCTTTTGGATGGGGAGCTCATCTGCAGGGAAGAGATAACACTCTGGACCCAGGCGTCATGGCCACCTTCATCTATTCTACTCACTTCCCTGTCTTTTGCTTCCCTTTTTATACCGGTGACATTCAATAACTATTTACTGAAGGCCTGCTATGTGCTAGGAATTAAACTAGGCATTTGCTAAGGAAATATTTCCTAGATGGTTATAGAAAACTTTAAAGGGACTGCTGCCCATTGTCCCCTCTCTCCCAGAGGCTGCTCACCTTCCACCTCTGTGGCTACTACTAGCATGCAGTGTCCACCATGAATTGGCTTCTCAGTGGGATTTTTGATCTTAAGAAACACTGGTTAGCCCCCTCTTCTGAACTAGAAGCTATACAACGTCAAGGTCCAGTGCTTCAGGGAGTGTCATGCTTCCCCCCCCTAATGTGGAGAAAAGCAGGTTGCATTGAAGAAGAGTGCACCACCTGGAGAAAAATAGAGATACGTTTCAGGAAGGTCATTCTGAAGATATTCAACCTCCAGTCTCCGGTTGTTGTAAAACTGAGCTGCCTCCCTGCCCTTCATACTGTCTGGCTTCTCAGTTTCTCTTTGGAGTTGAGCTAATAAATCTCGGATTTTGCCCAAACTGGTTTGAATTGAGATTCTGTCACTTGCATGCAAACTAATAAAAGAGTAATTAAAATTGGATACATAAGGTACTTGGCAGTGAATGGGCTGCTCTGAAAATAAAGAAGGCAAGAGGCTTGACGATTTCAAATCATTATGACCTAGATTGAACAAGCAGTTTTGCGAAGTGCCCAGTATAGCATCTGACACATAGCAGACCCCCATTGATGTTAATTTTCTCCTTCCCTCCCATCCCCTTATCTTCTCTTCCTGGTAGCCTATTTCAAGTTAGATGCTGGAAAGCAAAAGACATTTTCAAGCAGGTTTTGTGTGCCTTTTTAGATTACTAATCTTCTAAGTGGTAGGAAGGAGCCGGGGTGATCTAATGCTTCTCTGATGGCCTACTTTTCCATGGGCTCAAGCCGAATGTGTACTTAATCTATAGCCAAAAATATGTTAAAAAAATGAATCACAGAGGCATAGAAATGGGGGGCTCCATTACTGGGGAATCGAAGCTTTGTAAAAGAATAGCTTTTATGGAGGATCCCAGTTCTGGGGTATGTAGTGTCTTATTTGATTGCTCAATCAGCAACTGCTGGATTTAACAGGCATGAACTTCATGGTACCTTATTCAAAGCCCCATTCCCTGGCCAGTTTCCAAGACATCTTAGCCTCCAACCTTTTAAAAATGCATTCTTTGAAAAAAAAAAATGCTTTCTTTGTTCCTATATGGTTTACATCTGTTGCTTCCCGACTCCTACTAATGATGCATGTTTTGAATAAGTCTTTACATATGAACAAGGTTTATCCTTGAGCTAGAACTCCATCTTGCTGGATAGTTGTTAAGTTACGGACTTCACCATGTAATTGTTTACAATGGGAATATCAAAATTTATAACAGAAGGGTTAATCGGTAGAGGAGTCTAAAATACTTGATTGTGGAGTAAGAATAACATGAAAGAATATACATGCATATGTCTTTCTCTCTATATATACGCAAAATGCAAAATCTAGGCCCTTGCTGTTGATTCTGAATGACAGCTGTCATCAGATTCAAGAACTCTGATGTCTGCATTGAAATGCCAACAAATATCCTGGGTTAAACTGCATAGCAGATCCACTCTGCATGGCTTGCACATAACAAAATAGTTGTCACCTTTCTGCAAAGTCCCAAGTCAGGAAATGTTAATCCATAGGGAAGCCATGCCTAGGCCGTGGCTCCAACCAGATCTATAATTCCTGTTCTTGTTCTCTAATTAAAAAAGAAAAAAGAGAAAGAGGGAGGGAGGGAGAGAGAGAGAGAGAGAGAGAGAGAGATTCCTGTCTCTACAGTAGCCCAGGCTCTATTATGCTGTGTGTGCATTAGTAAAATTGATCTCCATAAGAGTTCTTCAAGCTGAATTACTTAACAGCATCGTTTAGGGCTGCTGCCAAGAGAGAAAAGTCAGCAGGGCGAGTTCTTAAGAAAGTTGCTAACACCAAGGCTGATTAAGGCTTCCACACTTTGCAAAACATGCCTGGCCATGGCTTAGTGGAAGGCTGCTGCACTTTACACCTGGAAAACAGGCCCTTTGAGCACAAGCTCTTGGCAAAAATTGCATTAAGACTACTCATTTGGCGGTGATGTGAATTTTATGTATTTGCTTTATCTGGTTCCTTAGGGTAATGACACAATTCAGGCTAATTTTCTCATGGAGAACTCTTAGCTGTCCAATTCTGAAGTTTAAAAAAGAATTCTTTTATTTTATAAAATTCATCATAGGGCAGGCAGAAAGAAAAAGGAAAAAAAAAAAAAGAAAGAAGACAGACTAAGGAAGCACGTATGACCAATCCAAGAGTCATTTGCTTTGGTTGTGAGGGGGTCTCATGGGCCCTCTGCTCAGGTGAGGGCACCCTGGAAAGAAAGACCTGAAAGGTAAAGGTCGGGGCCCTGCTGAAGTGGGTGATCAGCACACAGGGAGGAGTGTGGGGAGGGGACGGGATGACAGGAATGAGGCATTTGCCTTTGGCACCAAACTTAAAGAGGTGCTCAAAAGTTCAGGAATCAAGATACATAATACATTAATGAAATAATCTATAAAGAACTTATCAAACTCAACACCCCAAAAGCAAGAAGTTCAGTCAAGAAACGGGCAGAAGACATGAACAGACATTTCTCCAAAGAAGACAGACAGATGGCCAACAGACACATGAAAAAATTCTCAACGTCATTTGGCATCTGGGAAATACAAATCAAAACCACAATGAGATACCACCTCACGCTGGTCAGAATGGCTAAAGCTAACAACTCAGGAAACAGCAGGTGTTGGTGAGGATGTGGTGAGAGGGAAACCCTCTTACAGTGTTGGTGGGAATGCAAACTGGTGCAGCCATTCTGGAGAACGGTATGGAGGTTCCTCAAAAAAGTTAAAAATAGAACCACCCTATGACCCAGCAATTGCACTATGAGGTATTTATCCAAAGGATACAAAAATACGGATTCAAATGGATACATGCACCCTGATGTTTATAGAAGCACAATAATAATAGCCAAAATGTGGAAAGAGCCCAGATGTCCTTGGACAGATGAATGGATAAGGCAGAGCTGGTATAGATACACAATGAACTATTACTCAGCCTTCAAAAAGGATGAGATCTTGCCATTTGCAATGACATGGATGAAACTAGAGGATATTATTCTAAGTTAAATAAGCCAGAAAAATATAAACACCATATGATTTCACTCATATGTGGAATTTAAGAAATGAAACAATTAACAGCTTACAGTCAAGGAAGAGCCAGGGTTCCAGTCCCTTCTTATGTGACTCCAAGGCCTTACTCTTCACATTGATCCACACTCCATCTCCCGTGTGAGCTGAGCTTGAGTTAGGAACACCTTAGGGACCTCCAAGGAGTATAGCCGGAATTCACCATGACTGTTCTCTTGTCGATGCACGATTGTCTGCATTCTGTTCAGACCTTTCTAGCAATGGAGAAATCCTTGCTTACAAGGGCAGTGTTTTATTTTGGGGCATTTATACTTTTATTGAGCCAAATATACCATCTCATTATGTCCATGTATAGTTGCATATTTGTCTTGGAAGAACATTTCTTTCTTTTTTTTTTTTTTTTTTTTTTTTTTGCCGGCAATACCTTTTCTTGCCATTGTCTCCTGTGTGAACTCCTAATCATCCCTCAAAACCTAGACTGAATATCCCTATATTTATGTGTCTTTGTCAGATTCTCTAGATCAATTGTTACTCCCCTGATTTTGATCTTATGGCATCTTATACTTGCTTATGTTCTCACACTTACTACATTTTTTGGGGTATAGTTATTTGTTTGCACATTTATCCCCCTACTAGACTGTGGGCTCCTCAAGAGTGAAAAATATGTCTTGTTTATTCTTAGATCCCAAACACCTGGCTCATTTTCTGGCACACACTAAGGGCTATTAAAAATGCTTTGGGGAAAACCAATATAGCTTAAACAGATCAACTGGCAACTCTCCCTACAAGAATGCTCTTCTGTTTCGGGGAGCCTCCTGTGACACCTCTTCAAGCCAACTGTAAAAGAAGGAATTTGGATTTGCAGCCAAATAAAACCAGCTTTGAACCTAAGTCCTGTCTCTCCTGCTTACTAGATGAGTGACCACGGACCAGTCATTTAAAGCTTCATCTTATTTCCATCTGTCTTCTCCATCTTTGCCTCCCCCATATCCCTTCTCTCTTTCTCTTCATCTTTGCCTCTTGCCCATGAGCAGGGCTGTCACCAAACCCAGCACGTGGCTGTCTCGCAGACATCTCTCTGATCATCTGTGTCCAGTGCTATTCCTGAAGGCTGAGGGTGACTAGGCAAAAAGGAAACCAGATTAAAAGGTGTTCCTGCTCAGTTTATCAGAGGCACAGAAGCAGAGCTGCAAACCCCTCCTAGAACCCAGTCTTGATCTTTGATTTTAATGATGCAAATTGCAGAAAACAGAACTCCTGCGATGGAGGGAGGAGCTTCCGCATGGGTGGGGGAATGTCTTCATGGATGATGGGGAGAGCCAGCAGCAAGCAACAGCCTCTGGGTGCCTGGAACTTTGGGGGCCACGCTTGTTTGGTGCTGACACCCGCAGGAATGTGGGACCTGGAAACCAGAAGATTTCCATGCACCAGCCCTTCCTCAGCTAGAGGATGTCCATTCTAGCAGGGCATTTGCTTCCTTCGATAAGAGGAAGGTTGAATGTGAAATTTTCTCCCCCCAGATTCTATCACCTTGAGAAAAAGTACTTTAAACACTGGCTACATTGAAAGATTTTGTCAGCTAATACTTGATTGCGTTTGTGATATGAAGCCCGAGGCAAAGCACTGAATTAGATGCCCAAGAAACAAATACGTGAAAAACTTGCATGGATCTTTGGAATAGGTGCACCCACACGTCTGCAGGCTTTAACTGTGCTGAAAAAACAAACAAACAACCAAACAGACACCCAAATCTTTGGGGGAAAACACAGAACAGCCCAAATCCTTTAGAAGATTCTGAGCTTGAGTCCTGTTATTTCCAAGGTCAGCATTTTAGGAATTCTTCATTTTCAAAATTTGCAGCCCAGGTGATGGAGGGCATGAAATTCAAATCTCTTGTTCTACTGGCTCCTGCTGCTTTTGAGCTCAGTGAGAATTTCAGAATACCGTTCTTTTTATGCCTCCAGTTTATTCTGCACCACAACCCGAGGCAGTACCGACATGTGATGGACGATTCTACAGATTGTAGCCGCCACGCTGTTTCCCATGTCTGACGAGCCAAGGGCAGCAAGAAGCTGGGGTGGGGGCATCCGGAAGAAAGAGAAGGCAAGGCTCCAAAGGGGCCAGAGGGAGGTTATGGGGAAATGAGACTCCGTTTTGTGTCGGTCTGTATGTACAGTGGAAACTGGTTGCTTTTGGTTGTCAAGTGTCACTTTGGTAAATCACTCCTTCTCTGCTGCTGTGTGGTTTTGATGGTAGGGATGAAACCAGGCCGTGGGGTAACCTCGCCCGCCCTCTGCCGCCCTCCCTGCCTGGGAGGCTGAGCCATAGGACACTCATCACCTGGACTCCCTTCCCTGTGGATTCTGGTTGGAATCATCCAGAAGATGCCCCGAGAGGAGAGGAGAGCTGGGAGAGTGAGGTTATTCCCTGGGGCCCCTCCCTCCCCGATTCCTGCAGGTTGAATTCATTCCTCACTAAAGCTCCAGGCTCTCAGCTGCCTCCGGGGTTCTGGTAACTGTCTCCCTATGCTCTTTGTGCCTGGGGGAGTAGCAGCTGCTGGCTGTTCTTGCCCTGGGGGCACTGTGATTGCAACATCCCCATCACTGGACCTACCTTTGTAAACAGTGCTTTTACTGAACTCTCTTCAGTTGTCCCATCGAGTGCGCTGTCTCTTGTCATCTTTACCCATATACACTATATCCTAGTCTCCCTCAGTATCCCTCCAAAGTTAAAACCAGGGTGCCTGGGAGACTCAGACATCTGACTTTTGATTTTGGCTCAGGTCACGATCTCAGAGTCATGAGATAAAGCCCCACATTGGGCTCTGTGCTCAGCGGGGAGTCTGAAATTCTCTCTCCCTCTCCCCCTTCCCATCCCTACCCTCCCACTCAATTAAATACATGTATCTCCAAAAATAAAACCGAATTCCCTGGATAGGCAGATAATCCAGGCTGGCCCCTTCATTCATTCAGAGGTGTTTAGTGAATATTTTTATAAGCCAGTGTTGCCCTGGGAATTAGGAATACCTAATGGCACAGTGAATGGCACACTCCACGCCCTTATCCTTATAGTGTTCCTACATTCATGGGAGAGACTAAAGAGAGACAAGTCAAGCATACATACCTGAGATCATCTCACACTATTAAAAAGAGAGAGAGAGAGAGAGAGAGAGAGAGAGAAGAAAGGAATAAAGCAGAGAGGAGCTGGATAGGTACAGGTGGGCAGGCAATACCAGCTTGTGTGGTCGGGGTAAGTGTTTCTGGGGAGATGAGAGTCACAGCAGCCCTGGATGACAAGACAAATGGTGAAAAGTGCACGTTACGTGGTGAGGACAGCAAAGGCAAGAGTCTGGGAGTACGAATGAGCTTGGTCTGGATAAAGCGAGAATGAGGCCAGTGTAGCTGAGATCAGGGTGCTAGGGGTAGGTGCCGGGGTCAGAGAGTTGCGGTGCTGGTTTTGTGGGTAAAGGAATCGGGCCTTAAATCATTTTTGGGGTGGGATAAGGGCCGCCATCGGATTGTAAGAGGAGGAGGATGTCACCTTTTTCATGTATTAAAAAATCCTGCTGGCAGACATCTCACAAGGGGTGTGTGGCGGCATAATCTTACCCCCTGTGTATGCCATTGGCTGTCATCCTTCCAATCTGACTGCCCTGGATGGGGAGAGTTGTCCCATCCACCGTGTGGTTGGGTGGAGACCTGACTGTCCCACCTCATTTATCCTCATCTATTTAGCTGCCCCGTGCACCGTCTCTACCCCTTCTGTAATTTCCCCTTGGCTCTCATCGCCTCTGTCCCTCGGTAGCGTGGGAGCCTTGTCTCGTCTCATTGCGCACCAGCTTCCCTGCTTCCATCCTCGTGCCCCGCTGACCCACTTCCCACTCCACTCTGAGGGTGCTGTTACCAAATGGCACTCCCAGTTTTGTGTCTGTCTGCGAGACCTCACTGCATCCCAGGCCAGCCAATGCTCAGCCCTTCCTTAGCCTCTGTCCACCTTTCCAGCCTTCTTACCCAGAACTCTAGCAAATGCCCTGTGGTCTTGCTTTTTCTCGGAGGATGCCCCTTCCTGCTGATGTTCCCGTTGCCCGGGATGCTGTTTCTCTGCTGGTCCCTGTCATGCCTGGTCTCAGCCATCTCCTTTTTGGTAAAGCCGGCTTTAACGTCCTGTGCACGAGGTGGAGTCCGCCCCATGCACCTCATTTCTCTGAGTACTGTTATGTCGGCTCTTGTCACACTGCTTGACAACTCACTGTTAACTCTTATCTTCTCCACTAGACCGTGGAGTGTGCGCACAGGCGTGTTTTCCAAACAACAACGCCAGGGCGAAAGGTACCAGTCCTTCAGAACGGGAGCCCTGGAGTGGGTCCTGCGGCCCTGGAGACCCCTGCTCTGCCAGATGAAGCCCCTTTAGTGGCCAGATGGGGGCGGGGATATGCCGGGTTTCCTTGGAAGCCCCAGAGCATGGGTGGCAGGGACGCTTGGCTGGATTCCTGGGAAGCAGTTGCTTACTCGGTGCTCTCTAGCTTGTTAAATGCTCAATATCCAGCCCTGTGGCAGCTGTTGGATGACTGTTGAACGACTCCATGAATGCGTAACATTCCGCCTCCTCCATGGACTCTTCTCCAGTCTGTTTTGCTAACAGCGCTCTTCTCCAGTTGGGATTCGAGGCTTCCTGAGAACAGCTTCAGGTTCCCCCGTATTCTCACGCCACTTTGCACGCTGGCCTGTGGGAAGGACAGTGTAACAGCTGCTACTTACCGAGCATTTGCTGGGTCCATAAGGCACAAAGCTGAATGCGTTTTCTCATGTAAACATCGTAACACTTTAACGAGGTAATAATAGCAACATTGAACACTTGCTATATACCAGACCCTGTTTTAAACATATTCTGACTTATCTGTTCCTGACATCAACTCTAACAGGTAGGGATTGTTATTGTTGTCCACTGACAGATGTTAAAATGGAGACACAGAGAGGTTAAGAAGGTTGCTTAAAGTCACACAGCGGGTTGATGGTAACACTGGGGTTTAAGCTCACATCTGATTCTGAAGCACACACCCCTGATCTATTCTGTTCTACCTGATGTTGGTGATGGATGGATGAGGTGAAATGTGGTCTCCTGTGGCTTAAGAATTCTAGACTTCCTGGGGAGCCTGGGTGGCTCAGTTGGTTAAGGATCTGACTCTTGGTTTTGGCTCAGGTCATGATCTCAGGGTCGTGAGACCAAGCCCCATGTCGGGCTCTGCACTCATTTGGGGAATCTGCTTGAGATTCTCTCTCTTTCCCTCTGTCCCTTCTCTGGCTCATGTGTGTGCTTTCTCTCTCTCCCTAAAATAAATTTAAAAAGTCTTAAATAAAAAAGAACAGTATATGTTTTTGTAGAGTTGTAAGGATGAAATGAGTTAGTCAGGCTAAAAGCTCCTCCTTTTCTTTTTTTATTTTATTTCCTCAGAGAGGTTTTCCTTAAACCCCAGGTTCCATTAAGTCTCCGTGATAAGCATTTTCTTCATGTGATCCCTCCTGTTTCTGACTCTTTCCACAGTTGTGTGTGTGTATTTTAAAACTATCTTTTAAGTTACTCTGCTAATGCAAGGTCTGGGGCTGCCGTGTTCCTGCCTGTACCCTAGTGCCCTTCCCGGGGCTCAGCACAGAGCAGACACACAGTAAGTATTTTGAGAATGAATACTGTGTCACCATCATCTAGGAAATATATTGGCCTGGCCCTTGAATCCCCGATCTGGTTTTCTTTGTGCTACAGCCCAGCACTACACAACCGTAGTCTGCCTACCAGACTCCCCGAGAGGAATAAGGAGAGATGGCATGTGCCTTGGGCGAGGCTCTGGGCCTGGGCCTTCTCCAAACAGCTTCCTCCCGAGACTTGGGGTCCGTCCCTTCAGGCTGGGCTCCTCAGCTTGTGTAATTTTCTGATCTTGCCTTGTTCTCTGTGCCTGACTCTCTGTGATCCTTTCTAGTTTTATCTATCACCTCATCTTTTTTAAAAAATGATTTTATTTATTTATTTGACAGAAAGAGAGAAAGAGATTGAGCACAAGCAGCAAGCTCCACTAAACAAGGAGCCCAATGCTGGTTCAACCCTAGGCACCCGGGATCACGGCCTGAGCCAAAGGCAGACACCTAATTGACTGAGCCACCCAGGAGCCCCTCACTTCTTCACTTTTAACTTTTTCTTTCTACCTTGCATCTCGGGCACGTATTTCAGGTGAGTTCCTGGCTTTTTTATTGTCACAGGGACTGAAGATAAAACACCTTTCTACATGCTTTGGAATTTGAAATGGAACTTTGGTTCTCATCCGTGAGTCTCATTCAGCCCCCCTGTCCCTCTTCCCGTGTCTTCAGCGTGTGCTAGACCAGCGGGTGCATCTAACAGTAACTGCAGTTGGCACCTCAGAGCCCCAAGCAGTGACCAGCGAGGCTATAGATGCTCCCTGAAGGCAGCACCAGAGCAAGGGGACTTAAAACTTTGCAAGTTCCCAGTTCCTTCATCTACCCTTGATTCACGAGCCTTCTATGCTCACAGTACAAACTTGGTCAGAAACAGTATATGACCACATCTACTTTCACTTTTTGATACATTGCTTGGAAAACCTCCAGCATTCCCACAACCTTCCCTTCTCAAGATTGTCCCAAAGTTTAGGGTTTACCTCCTTAACAGAGAGCGATGTGCTCAGGTCCTCATGAGCCCTCAAGGGACAGGACAGAAGGTGGATTTATGCAGTAGTAAGAGGGAGGAATAAAAGGGCATTTCTTTTGCTTGTGAAGACTGTCTTATACATGCCTCTGGAGAGACCAGCTGAGCCTTCAGGAGCCCCAGACCAAGGCGGTCACACCGGGCGATGGAAGGACAGAGCAGGTGCACCTCCTGGTCTGACTTGGCCTTACCTCCTGGTAGCCATCAGGATACTCAGGACTGCCTTGGCCCCTTCCTGGAGGGCACAGAGACTTACTCTTCCCATCCTAAACCTGTGAGGACAGCAGAATTTGAGACAAGAAGAAAAATGCAACTCTTGAGAAAGAAGATGCAGGCTTCATGGGGCACTCAGGTTTGATTCTGAACCCCAAGACATCCCTCCTTTGGGCTCCTTTCCTCTTTGATCTGTTCCATCTCCCGTCCGCAGCCCTTGAAAACACTTCCCTAGCTCTCTGTTTATTCAGATGCCGTCTCGGTGTGGCTTTTGCGATCCGGAGGGCGATGGAACAGACGGGGTGTTTTCTCCCGACCCAGACAGGCGGAAAAGAGCAGGTGCCCAACCCACTCCAGCTTTCATTTTTCCTTTAGATCCATTCCCTTTCTCACTTTTTTCTTTCTTACTCATTTTTTCCCCCCTATCCACATTTAAGAACAAATCACAGAAACATTCTTGTGACTTTGAGTATTGGAGCTGTGGGCACAGGTTACATTTTGGAGAGGCGTGGGCATGCCTGGTTTTGTACTTTACTCAGGAACAATTTTCAGAAGGCCAGGCCCTTTCTGCACTTTTACCTTCTTTCAAATGAAAATAGCTTTCTGGTTTTCACTGATCATAAAGGTAAGCAATCTGTCTGGTTTACTTGTTTAGAATTCAGACCGAGGTCAAATCTCTTTTTCTATTTAAATAAAACGGCCCAGACACCTGCTTGCTACTGTAGGTTTTAAGCATCGACCTTCCTGGGGCCTATTTTTCTTTTCTGCATCAAGTTCAAGAATGCCAGGGCCTTACTGGGTTGGAGCAGTCAGTCCTAGTTACAGTGGCCTCACCTGGGGACAAGCGGGCGGGGAATGGAGTCAGTCTGTGAATTGCAGCCCCCCACACTGGGGCTGTGAACAGGGTGCTGTCCTCAGTCCCATGCTGCAGCGACAATGGGTGGCAAGGCTCCTACGAGGACTCTTGTCCTCGGCGACTTCTTGAATTTCAGCCTAGGCAACCCGGTCACTATTAATGTCTCCCCGAAGACTAGAACTTTCTGTTCCTCACTTGTCTGGTTCCTACGGTATCACAAACAGATCCCTACTGAGGACAGAGTTTGAGCACACATGTGCAAACCACACACACACACACACACACACACACACCTGCAAATGCACCTTTCAGTAGCTTCCAGTTCCCCCATAGGATCCCACTTCCTAACCATGGGTCCTACCTCCTTATTATTCAAAGTCTGGTCGTGTGCCATGCGGCCTCAGCATCCTCTCTGTGGCGAGAGGTGCACACTAAGCCTCAGACCAGGCTAGCTGACTCAGGGTCGATATTTTCACGTGGCTTCTGCTGAGTCACATGTGCTGCTGGGAAACCTTCCCTTTCCCACCTGTGGGCCTCTCGAGTGCTGCCCACTTTGCCTCTGGGTCAACACCCAGGGTCTGGAATATTGTTTTGGCCTGACAGGAAGTCTCCACTTTTGCTCATGGTTCTACCTCTGAGGGCCTTTTGGACCCTGGAGGAGGATCAAGGACACCCAATTTCTTAGTAAGGTGACATGGACAGTGGGTGGCTCTGTTGATTGAAGGGTGTCACAGAGTAGAAGCGATTGGTTTAAGAGCAGATGTGACAAGCTGTTTGTTATTATATGAGCGCCTTCTTGGGGCCTCCTCTTTCTCAGAATGTGGGGATAGGGAGGGGAAGTGGGCTCAGCTGTGTGCCCTACCCTTCTCCTCTGGCAGCCTGGCCGAATCCCTTCTTTCTTTTCCTGCTGTCTCTGTACCATTCTCCCCCATGCTGGGCTCCTTCTGCCTGGTGACACTTCACCTGGCCCTTTCAGGCTTCTTTTGTAATAGATCTATGGGCCATATGTTTCTGGATTATACCGAAGTAAAATCAGGAATAACTTTTTTCCAGCCAGTTGTGAATTCTGGTGAGACAGAATTGCTTCTGTAGCAAAAAAAGAAAGAGCACTGGTGTAGGAATGAAAACCAGCCTTCTCCTGCTGCTGAAGGTTTACTCTTGTATCTGCATGAATTCTCCAGGCTTTCTAGGCTACATTTAGTTAATCTCCTAGGGCTCTGAAAAGCTGGAGGAGGGCACAAACTACTGGTCCTTGTAATACAGGTGGAGAAACTGAGGCTGTGCTTACTCTTGCAAAGAAGTCAGTGAAACAAAGCCAAGCCCAGCCCCTTATCCTGGGCTGACGGTAGGAGAGGAGAGCTGGGAATGGCTGAGGACTTGCAGAGCACCTCCCTAGGGACCCGTGGTTGGGTATGAGGTCCGTCTCCCACCTCCCAGCTCCCGTTACTTCACAACAGCACCCTCAGGCCAGGCCAGCATGTGAAAATGAGCCAAACCCTTAACCGTGGTGCCTGGCTGAGCCAGTTTTTATAGGCACAGCTGATCAAAAGCAGCATCCCTGGGTGAAATGCCTGTACTGAAAGACAGTTCAAATTCTGCAACGATGAGACAAACAGCCTGGAGTGTTCACAGACCCCAAACTGCTTGGTGGCTAGGTATCTCTAACCTCCAGGAGCTCCCAGAATGAAGCATCCCTTTTTCCTGGCTTTGTTCTCTCCCGGCATCTGCCCTGGGTAGGATGCTCTCCTTCTCTGTTTCTTTCTCGTAACTCGTTCATTCTTCCAGTGTGACAAAGCTCATGCTTTGTCTTCCTGAAACTGGCCCTAGGCCCTGGTTGGAGGAAAACACATGTTTTGTTGCAAAGTTTGTGCACATACTGTTCACTCTGCCTAAAAGCTGTCACCCCCTTGTTAGTCTGGCATACTCCCTCACTTCCAGATCTCGGCTTCAGTGGCATCTGGCTGGAGAGGATTTCCCTGATCACCCTTGATACTAGGACCTGCCCTAGGTGGGAGATTCTAGGTGCTGGAGATCAGCTCATCTCTCTCCTTGCTTCCTTTTTCCTAGAGCCCTTAATACACTCTATCTATCTATCTATCTATCTATCATCTATCTATCCATGTGTTCATCTGTCTATCTACCTATCATCAATCTATCTCATACTCCATCATCAATACAATTTTTTTATCTGTCTCCTCCATGAATGTATGAGCTTCATGGGTAGAATATAAGCTTACTGGTCTTGAACATAGCTGATCTCAAGCACCTAGCCCAATGCTTGGGACACAGTTTCTTTGATGGCCAAATATTTGTCAAGAGGTGAACTTAAAAACTCTTGAACTCTGTACAATCATGGCACCCTCTTCTTATCTCTGCTGGGACACATCCATGCACTCTAGTTTTTCTGGCTTCCCCTTGAGACTGGACATTCCTTAGGAGCAAGGACCACTCCTCTCCTTCTTATAACTCAATTGCTAAGTCCCTTAGCTCAGAGTCTGGCACAATGCAGTGCTCAAACTATGATGGATTAGTGACCAGCTGATTGGCTGAGTGTCTTTTTTAAATTAAATTAAATTAAATTAATTTATTTGACAGAGATCACAAGTAGGCAGAGAGGCAGGCAGAGAGAGAGGAAGAAGCAGGCTCCCCACTGAGTAGAAAGCCTGATGTGGGGCTCGATCCCAGGACCCTGGGATCATGACCTGAGCCAAGGCAGAGGCTTAACCCACTGAGCCATCCAGGTGCCCCTGGCTGAGTGTCTTGGTGAGAGACAAGGAGGGGTCAAACAAGAAGTTCATTGTCCTTGAGGAGCCAGATTCTGGGGCAGACTCAGTAGTGAGTGGTGACAACTGCTACAAGAAGCGGAAGAGCAGGAGAGGTTATTTGACTCAGAGAATTTTAGCCAGAGGGGTGGTATGGGTAGTGATTGTGTTAACTAAGGTGTAAACACAGGAGAAGGTGCAGGATACTGGGGAAGAGAGGTGATAACAGGACCTAAGTCATTTGTAATACATGACCTCAAAGAAGAGACAATCTCTGTGTGCTCTTTTCTTCCTACCTGTGAACTAAAAATAATTTTTCCTCCTACCTATCTCACAGGGGTGTCATTTTAAAAATTAAATAAATAAGCTATTTTGTCAAACAAATGTAGAGTGCCTACTATGTACTGAACTTTCTGTTGAGACAATGGATGGGCAAAAATGCTTGTGCGTTTTGCATTCTCTGTTTCTATCTGAGTATTTCCTGTGTCTTTATCCCACTTTGCAAAGAGAAGTTATCATTTTCAGGGTACCACTGAGCATGTCCTTTTGTACAGACTAGTCCAAGAGTTTCCTCTAAGCCCCCTGAGGTTGGCAGGGATTTGGGCTCAGAGAGTCTGACTCGTATGTAAAACTGCAGTTGTCTGAAGTGGGCCACTCCAGAATTGAAATGAGATGAAAATAGAACTCTTGCTTTCTCAATAAGAGGAAATGTGCATGGTTACTTTCTTTCCCAACCAATAACTCTACAGCAATGGTAAAACTTCCCTTTGGGGATCCTATTGAGAGAGTCAGTCTTTTTCTTCCTCTGAATGCATTTTTTAGCAAAGAGTATATTCAGATTTAGAGGCCAAATGAATGTCATTGGGTGACTGGCTTAAGGTCAAGTGCATTCCATGTTCTAATACCGTTAGTCATTTTTACTAAGAATCCTTCGCTCAGGTTTCTTTTACCAGTGAAACGTTCTGTTTAGATTCCCCTGGGAAAAGTCCCATCATAGAAAATGCAGACGAGAAGCTGTTTGGTTTGGTGCTGCTTTGGTAACCTTGGAGAATTTATTATTCCTTGTTCACACTCTAATCTTTGTTTTATTTGCTTTTCCTGGATTCTTTCAAAAGGGATCTATAAGCAGAACTGAAATGTAAGAGCATGGAAAGGATAGTAAGGAAATATGATATGAGTGTCGGCTCAGTAATTATGTGGACTGAGCATCTGATTTGCCTTAGAGCTTCCTGGTCACCAGAGCAAAAAGGGAAAAGAGAAAATGTGTATCTCCTATTATCACAGAGAAGCACTCTGGCTCCTTAGAGAGGACTTAATTTTTTTGGCATAAAATTCTTAGAGAAAGAAAATCTTAGGATAGAATTTATATAGATGATAAGAGTTGTACAATGAATTTAGAAGTAGTTTTAAGTAGCAGTTTCACTTGCAATGATCAAGGGTGTCACATTAAATTCCAACTCAGGAAAATGCTTGTGCAGCAGAAGAACTGAGAGGGGGGTAATCCCGTTCACTCAGGTTGTTCTAACTGGCTTCAGGGATAGAATTTAGGATCCTTGACATAGTCTGGTTCTAGGGGTAATCCATGAAACACTTCTGTCCAAATGACAGGGAAGGTTGTTAAAATGCAAATATCCACGCCCCCCTCCAGAACTACTTATTAGTTTAGAAGCTCCCAAAGTAGAGCCTGAGACAAGAATTTCAGTGAAGTAAGAGCGGGGAAGGAAACGTGAAGGAGTGGGAAAGGCAACAGGGAAGACAAGACAGCCAACACTGGATGTGTTATTAGGCAACTGGAAGTTAATACCTTGGAGAAACTCAGTGGCCAGGGTGCACTTACCACTCCCAGTGAGCAAGGAATCTGTGTTATTTACACACCAATTTCCATCACTCTTTGGCTAACGATAGCTTTTGGAGACATAAATACCCCAGCACATCAGCCTTGATACACAAAGCAAAGCAAACCTTGGCAGTCAGGAGAGCTAATGTAGGCAAAGCCAGGCAAAGAAATGCAGGACTGAAATTTGAACCTCTACTGGCACCACCTGTGGTGGGAAGGGGAATGTATTTGTTCCCTAGGACTACCATAACAAAGTACCACAAACCAGGTGGTCAAAACAACAGAAACTTATTGTCTTACTGTTCTGAGGTTAGAAGTCTAGGACTGAGGAATTGGCAGGGTTGGTTCCTTCTGCAGATGTGAGGGAGAATCTCTTCCATGGCTCTCTCCTGGCTTCTGGTGGTTTGCTAAGTCTTCAGTATCCTTGAGTCTTCAATATCCTTGACTTTGTTTGTGTTACCCGATCTCTGCCTTTGTCTTTATGTAGCATTGTCCCTGTGTGCCTCTGTGTCCAAATCACTCCTTTTTATAAGGTGCTATAGGCTGAATTTTGTTCCCACCAAATCCGTATGTTGAAGACTTAACCTCAGAATGTGACTGTTTTTGGACCTAGGTCCTTTAAAGAGGCAATTGAGTTAAAATTAGGTTAGTAGAGTAAGTCCCAGTCCAATCTGACTGGTGTCTTTATAAGAAGAAGAAATTTAGACAATAGAGAGGTATCAAGGATATGTGTGACAGAGGGAAGACCATATGAGAACATAGTGAGTGGGCAGTGATCTGTAAGCCGAAGAAGTCTAAGGGGAAACCAAACCTGCTGAAACATTGATCTTGGATTTCTATGTTTAGAACTATAAAAAAAAAATAAATTTCTGTTGTTTCCGCCACTCAGTCTGTGGTATTTTGTTATGGTAATCCAAGAAGACTAACATATAAGGATAACAGTCTTATTGAGATAGGGGCCCAACATATTCCAGTATGATCTCAAAGGATAAATAATTATATCTTCAATGATCATATTTCCAAATAAGATCACATACTGAGGTACTGGGGGTTAGGACTTTAATGCATATTAATGTTATTTATTTATTTATTTATTTATTTATTTATTTTGAGGTGGAGTGATACCATAAAACCTACAAAAGGATAATATATGGATGAGTCTTCAGCAGCATGAGTTGTACCATTTGGATCACAATTTTTGAGGATAGGCTCTGGGTATCTGCATTGCTAACAAGTTTTCTAGGTAATTCCGTTACATAACAAAATTTGAGAATCAGCTACCCGGAAAAAGGACCATTACTTCATCTTACCCAAATACCTATTTTCTCTACTCTACTTTTGGTAGGAGTGGGAGGGAAGACAATTTGAGTATTTCTGTGGATCCAGAAAGCCAGTTTTGCTACTAATAGAGAATTCCTGACCTTCAAACATCACCATCGCATTATAGTTGGTTAATCAAGTGACCATCACTTTCCACTGGTCTGTGAACTCCTTTTAGGGTACAGATTGGATTGACTTCATCTTTGTATTACTTGTTTTGTGTACATTGTAGGTGTTAATACATATTTGTAGGACTCAATCTGTCAAATGATAGACTGCCAATTAGTGTTTGTTAAATGAGTGAAGAAGGTCTGTATCTATTGGCCAATAACTGTTTGTTGAATGAAGAAATAGGATTAAGAAGGACAATGAATCTCTGCCTCTTAACCCTTTATACCAAATGATATTGTAGGCCAAAATATTCCCAGGATTATCCTCATTGTCAGCTTCAGCAGAGGAATCCCTCTGGAATTCATTTTACTAGAATTTCTTTAGGGAAATAAATTGAATGATGACTAGAATTTAATACATTTCACAGATAGTTTTTTCTGTATTTACTTGCTAGGCAGCCTTCTGAAAACTGACATATATATTTAGCTCTCAAGAGTCCTTGTAAATTAAGAATAATAAGGATGAAGAATAAAATGATAAGACCAATAGGTAGTTGGTCTTAGTTGGTAGTAGGTACCAACAGGCAGTAGACATTCTAGCTGTTCACAAATATTTTACCTCTTCTCTTCTTTCTGTTATGTGGTAAGATTATACCATTCTAATTCCTTTAGAGTTAGGCATGGATATGTAACCTGTTTAAACCAATGAAATATGAACAGAAGTGATACTGCTAATGACTAGGAGTTTTAAGAGCCCATGGAAGTTTTACTTTCCCATGTGGTGTCGATCATGAGTTCACGTGTCAAAAATAAAGCCTCTATCAGCGTGGATCTCTGGATGATGGCCAGAGATTCCTTCCATTCAATGCCCCCCACTATTGGATATGTAGTGTGAGATACAAAACTTTAAGTTTAAACCACTGAGATGTTGTTTTTACGATGCTATTGTAATAAAATCTCTCTTACTGATTGATATTTGGTCATATTTGAAAATCATGAAAATAATTTTTTCTGTTATCTGTGGGCTGTGATGTCAGGCACTACCTAAATGTTTGGTCCATCAGTAGAGATAAAAAATTAGAAATTTTAAAGTAAAGAAATAATGGCAACAGTATACTATTTCTTTCTATTATATTTTGTTATATTACATGCTTTTCTATTATTTTTTGATTCACTTATATGTTACATATTTCTACAGTTTGATTTTCAAATTAAAAGAAACTTGCTAGTAATAAGGGTCTACTAAGTCTAACTTTGACAATGGCAGAGTAAAGGCTTCTTAAAATCTGCTCCTCATAAACACAATGAGAACACTGAAATATTTTAAAAATCAACTTTTTCAAAACTCTGGAAATTAAGTGAGGGCTTGCAACAATCTAAGGCATGTTTGTTCAAGAAAAACAGCTGAGTCTTTGTAAAATCAGTAAGCTGTGTGGTGTTTTAGCTTACCTTAATTCTATCCCCTTTCTCATCTTTGTGATAACTTTGAAAACAAATAGCATTGTAACTATGATAGTTTTGAAAACCAGCAGTTTAGTACCCAGTGGATGAGACAGGGTGGAATTAGAGTTCCCCCAAAGCCTCATGGTCAGAATTTGACCTATCTGGTTGCGCTGAAATGTTCCATTCTCAGAGTATCACTTGTCTTGACTCAGAATTCACTCTGCAAACAGACCTACTTTCCAAAGCAATTGTTGAAAACAATCACTAACAATTGTTTAATATCACAGCTGTCTAATGTGATGTTACCAGTTGCTTAGTGGTCAACTGCTTATTGGACAAAGATTTCCTTAACTTCTTGGAATTAATAAGTCCCCTGGTCTTTACCTAGGGGCTTCCTATGCACAGACACATAGTCAGTGGTCCTGAAGGCAGTTTACAATTCTGTCTCAACTTTCATATTTGCTTGTGCAGAGTCTCAAGCTCAGCCATAAGTGAAATCAGTTTAGAGTTTCCTCAGGTCTTCCCTTAGTATGCTTTTTTTTTTTTTTCTTTTTACAGGAGGCTGACCACAAAACTTAAAAAGATAAACTGGGAAATGGAATGGCCATAGGGGACTTTGGAAAGCTCTGAAATAGTCCTAAGAATCTAGAAATCATACTAAGGGAAGAATTGTAAACTGCCTTCAGGACCACTGACTATGTGTCTGTGCATAGGAAGCCCCTAGGTAAAGACCAGGGGACTTATTAATTCCAAGAAGTTAAGGAAATCTTTGTCCAATAAGCAGTTGACCACTAAGCAACTAAACAGAGACATCAGTGAATGCATAGGAGACAGAGTACAGACTTCACAGAATTAGTTCAGGAAAGTCACTAAACCAACAGCAGCAATAGCAGCAGCCAAAACAACAAGAAACCCTGGAGAGGGGAATCTGATGAGTTTGTAATATTATATTACAAGAGTTGTAATATTATATTATTAAAAATTTCTAATTTTCAAAAAAAATTATGAGACACACAAAGAAACAGGAAAGTATGGCCCATACATAGAAAATAAGCAGTAAATAGAAACTGTCACCAGGTGTTTAATTTACTAGAAAAAGACTTTAAAATCAGCCATTATATATTCATTCAAGGCACCAAGTAACTCTTATCTAAAGAACTAAAAGAAAATATGTGAATGAAATTACACTAAATATCAAGAATATTGATAAAGTGATAGAAATGATAAAAAGGAACCAAATAGAAACTCTAGAGTTGGGAAATAGGATAATTGAATGAATAATTTATTAGAGGGACTATATTTGAACTGGATAAAGAAAGAATGAGTAAAGTTGGAAAACAAGTAAGTTGAGATTTTCCATTATGAAAAACAATAAGAAAAAAGAAAAATGAGCACAGCCTCAGAGAACTGTGGGACATCATTAAGTGTGTCAGCACATATCTAAGGAGAGTCTTAGAAGAAGAGGAGAAAGAGCAAGGGTATTTGAATAAATAATGGTTCAATCTTCTCAAATGTGACAAAAACATTAATCTGCACATCTAAGAAGTTCAATGAATTTCAAGAAGAGAAACCCAAAGAGATCCACATGGAACATATGATACTCAAGTTGCCAAGAGACAAAGACAAAGGATCTTGAAAGCATCAAGAGAAAATGACTTATTATATACAAAGCTATCCCCAATAAGATTAACATAATTTTCACTAAAGAGGTCAGATGGGATGTGATATTTGAGACACTGAAAGAAAAAAACCGGTCAACCAAGAATTCTATATCCAGCATAACTATCTTTCACAAATGAAGGAGATATTAAGACAGCAAGAAAAGAAAAACCTGAGAGAATTCATCACCAACTACTACTCTTCTCTGCAAGAAATAGTAAGGGAAGTCCATTGAGCTGAAATGAAAGGATATTATACATTAACTTGAATCCACATGAAGAAATACAAACAGCATCAGTAAAAGTAACCATTTAGGTAAATATAAGACAGTTCAAATCTATTTTTGTTTGTAACTATTTTCTTCTATCTTCTTTAAAAGACAACTGCATAAAACAATAGTTACAAAACTATGTTAGTTGGCTTATAATGTACAAAGATGTAATTTGTGTGACAATAATAGTATAAAGGAGGACAGAGGGAATGGAACTATATTAAGCAAAGTTTTTTGTATACTGTGGAAATTGGTATTAATGTAACTGGACTGTTTCAAGTTAAGATGTTAATTGTAATCAAAACAGCTATTAAGGAAATAACTCAAAACATATAGTAAAAGAAATAAGTGAATTAAAATAGTAAACAAGAAAATATCTATTTAACAAAAGAATGATAATAGTGGACAAAAAAGACATAAAATATACAGAAAAAGATCCCAGCAAAGCGGCAGACGTAAATTATATTTACTGTAAATTGATTAAACTCTCCAATTAAAAGGTGGAAATTTTCAGAAAGGAAAAGAAAAACTGTGATCTAAGTGTATGGTATCTATAAGAGATAGACTTTAGAGTCAGAGACACAAGTAGGTTGAAAGTAAAAGGATGGAAAATGTATATAATCACACAGTACTTAAAAGAGAGGTGGAGTAGCTATATTACCAGACGAAATAGACTTTAAGACAAAAATGGTTACTAGAGACCAGGAAGGACATTTTATAATGATAGAAATGTAAATCCATCAGGGAAACATAAAAATTATAAACATATATTTACCTAAAAACAAAGCCCCCAAAACCTTAAGCAAACACTGAAGAATTAAAAAGAGAAATTGACAGTTTTACAATAATAGATCAAGGCTTTAATAACCCACTTTCAATAATGGATAGAGCAACCTGATCTAAGATCAACAAGGAAATGGAAGACTTGAGAAACACCATAAATCAAAAAGACTTAACATATAAAAGACTGCACTCAGCAACAGCAGAAAATACATTCATTTCATGTGTACATGGAAAGATCTTCAGACTAGACTATGTATTTAGCCACAAAACAAGTCTAATAAATTTTTTTGAAGATTTTATTTATTTATTTGAGAGAGAGAGACAGAGATAGAGTGAGAGAGCATAAGCAGGCAGAGGAGCAGAGGGAGGAGAAAGAGACTTACTGCTGATCAGGGAGCCTGACATCAGGCTAGATCCCAGGACTCAGAGCTGGAGTCAGACCTGAGCTGAAGGCAGATGCATAAGAGACTGAGCCACCCAGGTGCCCCTCAATAAGTTTAAAAGGATTGAAATCATGTAAAATATGTGCTCTGCCCACAATGGAATGGAATTAGAAATCCATAACAGAAGGAAACTTGGGAAGTTTACAAATATGTGGAAATTAGACCACAGTCCTAAGTAACCAAGGGGCCAAAGAAGTAATCACAAGGGAAATCAGAAAATACTTTGATATGAAGGAAAATTAAAACACAGGCAAACTTATGAGATGAAGCTAAATCAATGTTTAGAAGGAACTTTATAGCTTTAACCATCTATATTAAAACTAAAGAAAGATCTTAAATCAATGACTCAACCTTCTACCTTAAAAAACTACAAGAAGGGGGTCCTGGGTGGCTCAGTTGAAGCATCTGCCTTTGGTTCAGGTCATGATCCCAAGGTCCTGGGATTGAGCTCTGCATTGGGGTCCCTGTTTGGTGGGGAGTCTGCTTTCCCCTCTCTCTCTGCTGTTTCTCTGCTTTTGCTCTCTCTCTGTCAAATACATAAATAATTTTAAAAAATAAGAAAAAGAAACTATAAGAAGGAGAGCAAATCAAATCCAAAGCAAACAGAAGGATAGGGCAATAGTCAATGAAATAAAGAAAATAAGAACAACATGGGGAGCCTGGGTTGCTCAATCATCGGGCATCTTGCCTTTGGCTCAGGTCATGGTCCTGGGGTCCTGGGATCTAGTCCTACATCAGGCTTCCTGCTTGGCAGGAGTCTGCTTCTCCTTCTACCACTCCCCCTGCTTGTGTTCCCTCTCTAAGAAAATAAGAACAACAGAAAAAAAAATTATGAAACAAAAAAATTTTCTTTGAAAAGATCAGGCAAGTTGGCAAGCTTTAAGCTAAGCTGACCAAGTAAAGACAGAAAGAAGACATGACCTATTTAAATCAAGATCAGTAGAGGGGACAGCATTACTGACTTAGAGAACTTTAATAAAAATTTTGTAAGAGTCTACCATGAACTGTTGCATGCCAACAAATTAGATAAACCAAATGAATCAGACAAATTACTAGTCTCCTTGCAGATTTTTTTGAGGCAGTTTCAGTAGTTATGGACTTGGCAATTTTAATCACATGTGAATTATATCTCAACAAAGTTGTTATTAAAAAAAGTCTGATCACTTTTTTTCTTCTTGCTTTCTTAAATGCCAAAGGGGTACATGGTAACCTGGATATTTTATACAGGACATGAAACTGCCCTTTGAATATCTGTATTATGGGTTCTTTAAATCTCTTTTTTTGAGGGGAAAGTAGAGGAAGAAAATGGAGAAAGCTTTAGAAGGATGGCAAAGTCAATTAATTTATGTCTGTACCTTGCATGTACTTAATTATCTTTTATTAATATCTCTTATGATCTTCTATTTTTATCTGAGTCATTTTCTTCCTGCCGTACTTTGAAGAGTAACATTAGTTCTATGTAATTTATATTTTTTTCTAGAAATACAACATCAAAACTCTCATAACTTTTCAAAATGTTGTATAGTTTTTCTCTTATTAGTTAATATGCCAATTTTCTAAATACATAAAACATAGAAGAAATGACTCCATGAAAAAAATTTGAGCTTTTAATGTGAAGATTCATTTCTATATGGTTTACAAAAATAAGTATAAGGCATTATTCCACTGAGGCAGAGTGATCCAGACATAAAATTTCTATTTCCATCTCTAGATTAATCATAACACATTAGAAACACAGAGCTTAACTCCCCAATTTTTCCAGCCTTAGGTAGCATGATTTGTTTCAAAGATTTTCTAGCTTCAATTTGAAATATTATGTTCATAAAACTCCGAGGAGCACAATTTCATTGTGACTCCTTTCCTCTCATCACTGCTGCTGTGTATAATTTATATAGCTTCTCTGACATCCTTTGTGCTTTGTGTGCCTGAGATTCTAGTGTCAGGTCGTTACCCTGAAAAGCTTAGAATACAGGATCTAAAGCTCCATGCACTATGAACAAGAAAGCAAGAAATGATGGTGGTGGATGGAGGTTTCAAGGTCTCTAAATCTGCTCTAACAAGACTCTCAAATCATCATTGGAAGGGGTCCTTTTCGTACTTAGTAGCCAGAATTAAAAATGAGAGCTTGAGTAATACCAGTTTCTTTCCCCAAGGAACTATAATAACTTGTCAATCTGTATTTTCCTAATTTTAGTGAAGACTTATCAGAGTGGCAGATTGTTTAATTCATAACAAATGTTTACCCCTGGGTACCATTATATGTGCTATTTTATCTAGCATGTAAATTTCTTATGGGACCATCCTATGTGTTTTGTATTTTAAAGTTATTTTCACAGTGTTAGAAACATAAATGTGTACGTCTGATTATGCAGTGTAGAGTAACAAAAAATCCCCAGCCAAACATGTTTAAACAACAACCATAAAAAAAATGGAATGTATTGACTTAAGCAACTGAAACATTTAAGGGTTGCCACCTTCAGGCATGACTGGAATCAGGTTCAAATGATGTCCCAAATAAACTTTCAGTTCCTGGTGATCCTTCATCCTTCAGTTCTAATTGCTGTGGTTGTTAGCTCACACCTCTCTCTGGGTGGCAATCTGGCCCTGACTAATCTAGACCAAAGACAAGAAGATAAGAGCATCACATCTTCTCTTCTCTCTTTTTTCTGCTTTCCCAGCAAAAGTTATTGTTTGTTGTTGTTGTTTTTGTTTCTGTGGTGGCTGAAGGATGTAATGTCCTCATTAGCCTGGCTACGTTGGGGTTAATATAATCTAAACATCATCAACAGGAGAGTGAAGGAAGGAGTATTCCACGGAACAAAACTGAGCTGTTGTTTCTATGTAAGAGTGAAGAATGCTGAAAAGTCTATCAAAATAGATAGCTGGTAATCATTTGATAGTTGAGTCTAAATCATTTAAATTGGGACTGTCATTTGGATTTACCAAGCCCTCATCAGAATCTGCAGAAAAGACAGAGGAACACATTTACTTCCATTAAGTCAGTACAAACTAAGAATGAAGGATAACGCAGGACTCTTCAGAAACTTTAGTATCCACAGTCTTGTTTTCAAGTCTAAATTTACCTTCAGAAATCTACCCACTGACACACGTAGTACTCATGTTTCTCTTTTTAATCTATCTAGGTCAGTGTCACCTGTTGGGTGGTCCTTGGGGGGGAGCGCACGTGGTTTCCTCTGCCCCGTGCAGCAGTATTTGAGATCTCGATCATGGTGGTGTCCAATAATGCTCTTGAAGGAGGGTGGTAAGTAGAGGTCTCTAGATTCCCTGCTTTCGATGGGTAATGGCACAGTGCGAGACTGGTGACAGGACACATTTCTTCTAATAGTTCCACCACTTGGATGGTTTGCTGTAAGTTAAATGAGCTCTCCTTTGCTCTTCCTTCAGGCCAACTCCCTTGCAAGGTGAGACACTTGTTTCTGACCTTCAGGCGTCATTACAAGGAACTGACAGTGCCTTCTGGGAGAGACCCAGCTTCCTTCCTTTGTGCAGCAGCCTCTCAGGTCCCAATTCCCCATTCACTGGTTAAATCCCAACTCCAGGTTAACTGCACCTATTAATTTGTAACAAAAATAACAGTTAAGCAGCGAGGAGGGAGCATGCCCTTAAGGGAATACCCAAACTCGGCATTGGAGTCTCAACAGGACCACCTGCATCAATTTAAAAACAGTTTTTACCAGCACAGGAAGAATTTTCTGCAAACGTTTGTGTTTGCGAAGCTTGTTTACCTCAGCTGGAAATTGCAGCAGATCGCAATTTGAAGAGTGTTTACTTTTTCCCCCTAAATCATACTCAGTGGTAATTATTGGGATCCAGATTTTGTTGTTGTTGTTTGAAAATGGTGGGAAGTAAATTTGGATTGGATTCAGGCTCCTGAGACCTGGATGAAATAGGATAGGCATGACTCCAAATGATTTCTGGAAGGAGAGAACAGATCTGGAGGAGTTCCACGGGTGAGACCCTCAGGGTGAATTTTTTCCCTCCTGCTTTGGGAGGCGGAATCCTCCTCTGAGGACTGTTTTGTTAAGAATGATGACCCTCGGGTGCTACAGGACTCAGACCAATAAAGATTCTTTCATGTTTGACTCCATTTAGCAATTCGAAGTTGTCTATGGATATTTCAGGAAGAATTTGTAGTGGAGGTTTGGCATAAAAATATTCTTGGCCTTGGTCCTACAATTGACAAGAATTTCGGTGTCCTGAGGTACCTTCTTTCTCGAGAGTCCTGGGGAATCAGAATTTTATAGTACCTAGCAGGAGAGGGGATGGGTTGGCTCGCATATATACACCATGGTGCCAGAAGCTCTAGAATGTCTGGAATTGAATGGTAGATGTGGGATGGGTCTTGGTGAGCTTCTCCTGTATTTTTGTGCTGTAGAAGCAAAAAATAATTTAAAAATGTTTTCTTTGCACATAGTACTGAAATAGCATGGTACGTGGCCCAGAGAAAGCCACCTGGTATACTTGTAAGAAGCACGAGAGAAGTTTGCCAAAGCTTAAGGGCTAATCTTCTATCTCATAAACTCAGTAATTTCTCTTTTTGAGTCTACTAAGATGAGTCTTTTTTTTACCCATGTGGATTCAGATTAACAAAGTGTGGTAGTAAAAGTAATGTTCAGAGAACATTTTGTTTATTCTCAGACATTTGCCATTGTCTTTTCAGCAAGGCACAGCCATGTGAATAGTGTTTGCTGGTAGGTTCTGAACAGAAGTTGTATTGTTCTCTTCTAGGCTAAGACGTAGAGGAGTTGATATGAAATTTTTATGTAGTCTGCCTGCTGCTACTCAGAAGGCCTTGTGCTCTGCATGGTACAGCTACAACATGGCGATTTTTAGTCCTCGAGGGATGGATGTGGCGCCCTATCCTGTACCAACCCTTGATGGGTTTGTAGCATGCTAAAGCAGAGTTGGGGATTATCACTACAGCATAACCTAATATCCTGACTGATTCCCCAAGTGCATGACATTGCTGTATAGAAATAGAATGCTAATTTAAAAACGTACAAGGGTACATGTAACGGCTTCAGAGATAGACATTTAAATCCTTAGGTCACCCCATTCTTTTCCTTAAAGCAAACTATGTTTTTGTTTCCTAGGGCTGCTACAACAAAATCAATTGCTTAGAACAATAGATATGTCTTCTCTCATAATTCTGGAGGTCCAAAGTCCAAAATAAAAGTGTTGGTGGGGGACGCCTGGGTGGCTCAGTTGGTTAAGCAGCTGCCTTCGACTCAGGTCATGATCCCAGCGTCCTGGGATCGAGTCCCACATCGGGCTCCTTGCTCGGCAGGGAGCCTGCTTCTCCCTCTGCCTCTGCCTGTGCTCGCTCTCTCGCTCTCGCTCTCTCTCTGACAAATAAATAAATAAAATCTTTAAAAAAAAAAAAGTGTTGGTGGGATCACATTCCCTCTGAAAGCTCTAGAGGAGATCCTGCCTCATCTCTTCCAGTGTCTGGTGGCTCCTGGCATTCCTTGGTTCATGGCAGCATAACTCCAAACTCTGGCCCCACTTCCATACGCCTTCTTTTCTATGTTTCAGTGTCTCCAACTTTTCTCTTCCTCTTACTTAAATCCAATGACACTATTCATTGGATTTAGGGCCCACCCTAAGTCCAGGATGATCTCATCTGGAGAGCCTTAATTTAATTACATCTGCAAAGACCTTATTTCCAAAAAGGTCACATTCACAGGTACTGGGTGTTAGGTTTTAGACATATTTTCTTGGGGGACACAATTTGACCCACTACAGACAACATGGGAAATAAAATCATAGTTAAAGTATGCTTGTTCAAAATAGAATTTGAATTGAGAGTTAGATGCATGAATTATTCTATTTCCTTAACTTGACTTTGCTTAATTCTTCTCTGATCCCTTTAAATTGGTCTTAAAGTCACAACTCCAGTTCTCTTTTTCTTAGGCCAATATTCCTTAATAGTGTCTTACCAGAACCCCAAGTACTAAAAATAATATCACAAAGTTCCCTCAATAGTGAGGCAAACTTCTTCAACTCTGTAGCTGCTTCCCCATCACTTTATCCCCAGTTCACATATAGATTTCTTCTACCACATAGATTAAATGAGCATGTTGCCTACCCCCCACATACTGAAAATCTTGTGGTTCTTAGAAGAATCTTAACAAGATATGAGCTAAGTAGAAGTACTGGAGAATATGTTCTTTCTTTCTTCATATTTTCCATATTCCCTATTGTGATTGCTAGCTGAGAAGTTTAACACAATCTATGATAATTTTTTGCCTTCTTCATTCTGCTAATTTCCACCCTTATTTCTTAAAAGTCTTGATATGGTTTCCTCTTGTATGAAAATACACCAGGAAAATTGTTTACTCCTACTTCATATGAGGTCAAAGTTAGGAGCAAGAGCCTGCAGTGGCTGTCAGACCCTTGGCTTTTATTTTATAGTCATTATGAGAATGTTTTTATTTAAAATGGTGGATATTTGTTGGTGGAATGAAATCATGTGCCTTTTAAAAATTATTTATTTATTTATAAATATTGTATGTATTTATTTGACACAGAGAGAGCGTGCACAAGTAGGAAGGGCAGCAGGCAGAAGGAGAGGGAGAAGCAGGCCCCCCACTGGGCAGAAAGCCTGATGCCCGGCTTGATCCCAGGATCCTGGGATGATGACCTGAGCCAAAGTCAGATGCTTAATGATTGAACCAACAAAGTGCCCTGCCTTTAAAACAACAACAACAACAACAACAACAACAACAACAAAGTCGTGGTAAATTTGGATCTTGGGACACATACCTTTTTCATTCAGGAAAAGATTAATTTGTGGTGGGCTCCATTGGTATTGCATTCCTATTACTTTTCTGAATTTTATTCAGAAGCTGGAGGGCTCGATGGTCAAGGAAGCTACCAGATATCAGCATTTATGGCCTGATTATGTAAAAGTAAACTTGTTACCACAGGATTTCCAGCATATCCCTGCAACAGAAGACAAATATAAGCATCATGTAAACAAATACGAGTTTTTAAAAGAGGGTCTCCTTTTTGGCTGCAGGTAGAATAGGAGTGGTGGAAAAGGCCTGAAACAATTTAGAAATGTGGATTGGCCATCACTCTAGAATCCTAGTATTCTCCTCCTCTCCGGTTGCTGTGGCTGCTTTCTCATTCAGACTGAGTAAAGTCTTCTGGGCCCAGCCAACCAGGAAAGAAGGGCCCTTTTCTTTTTTGCTAACTCTGGATTGGTGTTATGGTTATTATACAATTAAAGTTGGGTTGCTACATATGTCTGTGGCTAATATTGATGGACTTCCCACACACTGCTAACTGATCTTTGTGCTCTTGCCCACTAAGCCTAGACCAGCCTTGAATCAGGACTAGCGTCCCACTGCCAAGCTGGATGAAGAGTTAGAGTATATTAAAACTTGAGTGGGTGGACTTTTTTTTTTTAAGATTTTTTATTTCTTTATTTAACAGGAGAGAGATCACAAGTAGGCGGACAGGCAGGCAGAGAGAGAGGAGGAAGCAGGCTCCCTGCTGAGCAGAGAGCCCGATGCGGGGCTTGATCCCAGGACCCTGAGATCATGACCTGAGCCGAAGGCAGAGGCTTAACTCACTGAGCCACCCAGGTGCCCTGGGTGGACTTTTTAAAATAATTCCTTCAGGTGTATAGGTGGGGAGATAGGGATGACTCAAAAAAATCTTTACAGAATGCCCGGAAAACAGCAATATCCATCATTAGATCTCAGTGAGTGCCAGTTACTGCTTGAATATTTTTTTGGGAACAGGTGTGACTAAGATCTGAAATTGAGGAAGAAGATCCTAGGTGGGAGGTGGGAATTGGGAAAAGAATTTGGAATTCTTTTCTGTTGGAATTTCTGTTGGAATTTGTCCTTAGATTAGATGCCAGGGGTCAGGATGACAAAAGTCACCTGAAGGTCACTCTTTGAGAGATGAGAAAGGAGCCAGCAAAAGCCCCTGTTGGTTTTGGTAGCCCACCCAGGACTGGGGGCTTTTTAATTGACAGTAAGGGACTTTTGAAGCTCTTTTTTCATAGATGTGATTTACTGGTATGCTTAGGATCACAAACCTATGTTTTAGAAACCCAACTATTTTTATACCATTTGTACTTCTGTAATTATTTTTTTTTCCTCTTAGATTTTAAAGTTTTTTTTTTTTAATGAAAATGTCAGTCTGTCTCAGGATGATGAGTTTGTTCATTGTCAGGTCACAATTTCAAGGGAGAGACACTGATGCCTCTTTTGTGAGGTAGAGTCAAAATGAAAAACTTGAAGGAAAAATGAAAAAAAAAATCCTGTCTTGGAAATTGAGCATATTTGTTTGTGCAATTTCACCTTGTACCTGTCTTTGATTTCAGGCATTACCACACTAACCATTTATGGTGGAAGATCAGATTCTGTACAGTTCAAGTGTTCTTTTTGGGAGAAGAAAGAAAAGTAAGAGAAATTCTTGCCTCCTTCCTGGAGGTGATAGGAGAAATATAAGGGCTCACCAACTGAGTACTTGAGGCCTTAGTGGACTCCTCCTAAGACCTTATCTTTGTCTTCAGGAACTGAAGGGAACTTTGACAATGGGAAGCAGTGGTAGGAGGAACAGTCTTCTATCTGGGTAGAGTTCTAGTCTAAAATAATACACGGGCAAAGAAAACACCTGGAAAACACGCTGACAACCCCCCTCCCCATTCCATCCTGGCAGACATTGCTAATTAGTCCTGGCACTTTCTCACCAACCTTAGATCAAGCTTTATATTCTCAACATAGCACTCAGCACAGCTACCATCAATCAATAAGATTTGACATGCAGGGGAAATGTAATTACCATTCCTGAAATAGACTATTTCTCTTTTCATTTCCAGAAGGCAGAGATCAAATCTTGCCCTTATTTGTGTCTGCTATAGCACTTAACTCAATTCATGACCCAGGATGGTGCTCCCTGAATTGTTGTAAATGGTATTGGGTTGGGAGACACTGGGGATGACTGCCTTATTATGGAGTCAAGACAATCACAACCAGCTCACAGATAGCTGTGAGAAGGTCTCTCCAGATCCCTGTGGTATGATTTGGGTTGGTTTCCAGTAGAAGAAATCATGTCTACACTATTAGAGATTCATGGTTGAAGAGGAACAAGAAATATTTTTTGAAAACATTGGTATACTTTGTCATTATTAACAAATAATTTTATTCTTTCCAGCAAATACTCCCACTTGTCCACTTTTATACTCCCAGTGCTAAGTAGAGGGTTAGTAATATATGTGGTACTCAATAAAGTTAATTTATGCATTTCGTATCTACATTTTCTAAAGGCTCTTGAACTTAGGATACTGGTGGCCAATATCTCTTATTTCCCTGAGGACAAAATGAGAGGAAAGTGAATTACCGCCAAGAGCACATACTTAGGTTAAACGAAAGCAGAATTTCTTATGAGGGACAGTAGATGAAAACTGAAAAGAGTTAACAAGTAAAGCTCAGATTTCTATTTCTTTGGGACAGCTTTGAAGTGCATTCTGACCCGAAGGCCAGAAGAGACTAAAGGGCCTCTCTAAGTCCTCCAATCCTGGAGACACCATCTTTCTAGGGAAGAAAGAAGCCCTGGAGGGCAGTGACTCTTACAAGCAATTACTTATATCACAGAGCATTGTTAGTCCATGACCAATGGCTAAATGAGAACAGAGTGAGGACTCTCATGGGCATCTTGAAAAATATAAGTAAAATCTTAAAGGTCAGGGAGTTCTATCCATTAAGCGTGGTCTCCTGGAGATGAGTGAGTGTACTTACAGCACTGTTAATATTTTTTCAAGAGTTAAGGACCCATTAGCATTTCCATTTGCAAGAGCAGGTTTGCCTAGATCTTGGTACACAAATGCGGTCTCCTTGGCTAATAGTCTGTGTGTGTTTGTGTGTGTGCGCGTGTGCGTGTATGATCACCTTTTATTTTCCTTTTTCATTCTTAGTCTCAATTTGTTAGGATATAGTGACAGATCTTTTAAAAAATATAGCCATTATATTAACTTAACTGAATGTGATACCTTAAGTGAGATATCTTATCCACGGTAGAGGACTGACTAGGGGAAACATTTGTAATTTCAACTTATAAATCTCTTTTGATTGCCTCGTTCTCTGGTTGTCTGGATAAGTTAGTAATTAAAAAAACAAAAAACAAAAAGCATATGGAAAAGAATGTCCAGCTGCTCACCAAACCCATTTCTTTTTCTTTCTTAGCATATGTTTAGCCCATTTTCACCAGACTTGTTCACAATTAAGTATAGCTATATTACTGAGTTCTAGCTGATGAAATGTTACCAGAAGTGATATATACCAGTGCTACTCAGTGTGTGGTCCATAGATCAGCAGGGTTAGCATCGCCTGGGAACTGGTTTCTAAATGTAGATTCTTGAGCTGCACTACAGACTTACTGAATCAAAATTTCTCAGGAAGGAGCCCAGGAATCTGTTTGCTTGCTCTCTAGGCCATTCTGGTGCATGTTACATCTGAGAAGCACTGGTGTAAACCAGGTTCAAATATGCCTGTTAGAGACTTCTCGTGTGATACCTGAGGTTCTTTCTCCTTCCTGGCTTGACAGAGATGGGTCCCTGCATTGTTACTTGCAAGAGAGCTGTTCATCATTAGGAACACAATTCTGGATTTCACAAAACTGAAAATTACACATCTCCTTTATAAAGTCTCTAAGATTTGGGTATTTTTTTATTTTATTTTATTTTATTTTATTTTATTTTATTTTATTTTATTTATTTTTGTTCCAAGTTTTTGTTTAAAGTTCAATAGTTAATATATAGTGTAATATTAGTTCCAGGAATAGAATTTAGAGATTCATCATTTACATATAATACCAGTGCTCATCACAAGTGCCCTCCTTAATACTCATTACCCCTTACACACATCCCTCTGTCCATCTCACCTCCAGCAACTCTTAGTATGCTCCCTATACATAGCCGATTTTATGTTTTCCTTCTCTTTTTTCCCCTTGTGTTCATCTTTGTTTCTTAAATTCTAAATATAAGTGAAACCATGGTATTTATCTTTTTCTGACTTAGTTTTGGTTAGCATAATACACTCTAGTTCCATCTGCATCATAGCAAATGGCAAGATTTCATTCTTTTTTTTATGGTTGAGTAATATTCCATCCCCCCCCACCTCTTCTTTAACCATTCACCAGTTGATGTACATTTGAGCTCTTTCCATAATTTGGCTACTGTTGATAATGCTGCTATAAACATTTGGGTGCAAATGTCTCTTTGAATCAGTATTTTTGTATCCTTTGGATAAATACCTAGTAGTGCAATTGCTAGATTGTAGGGTAGTTCTATTTTTTAATTTTTAAGGAAACTCCATACTATTTTCCAGAGTGACTACACCAGCTTGCATTCCCACCAGCAGTGCAAAAAGATTCCCCTTTCTCTGCATCCTCACCAACACCCATTGTTTCCCGTGTTCTTAATTTTAGCCGTTCTGACAGGTGTGAGTTGATATCTCATTGTAGCTTTGATTTATATTTCCCTGATAATGAGTGATCTTTTCATGTGTGTGTTAGCACTTTGTATGTCTTCTTTGGAAAAATGTCTGTTCATGTCTTTTTCCCATTTCTTAACCAGATTGTTTGTTTTTTTGGGTGTTGAGTTTGATAAGTTCTTTATAGATTTTGGATACTAGCCTTTTGTCAGATATGTCATTTGCAAATATCTTCTCACATTCTGAAAGTTGCCTTTTAGTTTTGTCGGTTGTTTCTTTTGTTTTGCAGAAACTTTTTATCTTGATGAAATCCCAATAGTTCTTTTTTGCTTTTATTTCCCTTGTCTCTGGAGACATGTCAGTAAGAAGCGGCTATTGGCTGAGGTCAAAGGCGTTGCTGCTTGTGTTTTCCTCTAGGATTTTGATGATTTCCTGTCGCACATTTAGGTCCTTCATCCATTTGGAATTTATTTTTGTGTATGGTGTAAAAAAATGGTCCAGTTTCATTTTTCTGCATGTTGCTGTCCAGTTTTCCCAACACCATTTAAACTATCTTTTTTCCATTGGATAGTCTTCTTGCTCTGTCAAATGGATTTTTGACAGATTATTGACCATGAGGGTTTATTTTTATAATAGCTCATGTTACTCTATTACAATGATAGCTAAGAAATGACTTCAGGTAACTTAAGTGAATTACTTTTAATATATAGGAATCTCTCACTTGGGTTGTATTTTAAGCCGATTATTTAGAAACCGATTGTACTCCTTTCTTTTCCTCTCTACTGAGTACTAATATATCCAACCAAGATTATAGATTATTCCATTTTGTCTGTTAATTCTGCTCAATTCTGAGCAACTTAGCATATAGGCATGTAGGGGATTATGCAGTGGGTCAGATGTTGGGGAAGCAGCACTACTGAAATGACTAGTGCCTGAGTCCTTGTTTTGTTATTTTCCAGTGTGTGATGCTAGGCAAATAATATAACCTCTCTGAGTCTTGCATTTCCATTCCTGAAATTAGATGGAGTGAATAAGACAGATGTGGTCCCAGGCCTTATCTAACTCACTGCCTAGGGCAAAAGGAGAAAAAAATATTAAGAATAAAAATAAATTATTCAGTAACTATAAATTATTTTTATTACTGAGAGAAAATACTCATGGGGGGTGTATTTTCGATAAGGCAGTCAAGATATCTTCTTTGAAGATGTTTCATTTAAATCAAAATCTGAAAGATTAAGAAGGAGCCAGCCATGATAATGGTGGTAGGGTAGGTCATGGTTGTGGGATGGCAGAAGGGAGAAGGAGATAAAATAGCTCTTCCCTTCATAATGTGCTGAGATACCTTTATTTTTGTAATATCACAATGGTGGAGAAATTCATTGGAATGCCACAAGAGAAGCCTAACTTGTTAATGTAACAATGGGCAACTTAATGCTCTATGTGAGTGATTTCTGGAAAGCAAAGAGGATTCTAAAAGGGGAAAACATAGAATAGGAAACTCCCACAGGAATGGAAGAAAGAAATGGAGAAAAATAAGTCCCCAATTTTCAGTGGGTTAATAAATGAGGAACAAATGGTAACTCCATGTAGAATGTCACTGAACCCCTGTTTTCTATGAGGAAGATCCCTCTTACTCAATTCCTTTTATCTTTCTACTAAATAGTAAAATCTCTATCCATGATTGGAGATTTATCTGTTCATTTAAGTTCTGTCAATTTTTACTTAATGTATTTAGAGAGTTTGTCATTAGCTACACACACATTTAGGATTATTATTTCTTTTTCAAATAATTGATCTCTTTATGACTATTAAATGTCTCTTTTTTCTTGATAACATCCATTGTCTTGAAGTCTATTATATATTAACAGCAACATCAGCTTTCTTGTCCTTAGTGTTTGCTACATATGTCTCTTCTCACCCTTCTACTTTCAGTAAATGTCTTTATATTTAAAGTGTGTCTCTTATAAACGGTATATAGTTGGATTTTTCTTTTTTTACCCACTTTTACAATCTTTGTCTTCTGTCCATTTATATTTAATAGTCACTAATAAAACTATATTCTATTTATCACATCTAGTTTTGTTTCTCTGTTGCTCCTTTCCTGCTTCCTTTTGGGTTAAACAAGTATTTTTTTAGTATTTTCATTTTACCTCTATTACTGACATTTTGTGATTTTTTTTGGCAGTAGCTCTAGATAACAGTATGATTGTTAATTTATCATAGGCTCCATTCAAATGATATCATACTACTACTTCATGAACAACATAAAAGTTTTACAATGATATAATTCCATTTATAGTCCCTTAGTCTTTGTAAATCTTTTTTTTTTGAGGAATATGTTGGAAGAGAGAGAACATACAAGTGAGAGAGCACAAGCAAGGGGAGTGACAGAGGGAGAGGGAAAAGCAGGCCTTCTGTTGAGGAAGAAACCCGATGTAGGGCTGGGTCCCAGGACCCTGGGATCATAACCTAACCTGAAGGCAGACACTTAACCATCTGAGCCACCCAGGCACCCCAGTCTTTGTAATCTTGAATCATATATATTACTTCTACATATTAAAAAATCCCATAAAGAGAGGTATTAATTTTGACTTATATAATCAATAGTTGTAAAAAATAAATTTATCATACACATACAGAGTATTTCATGTTTACCCCTATATTTCTCCTTTCTGATGTTTTTCATTTTTCTCTTCAGATCTAGGCTTGTAACTGGTATCTTTTCCTACCAAACTGAAGAACTTCTTTTAATATTTCTTTGGTGTAGATCTGATGGATCTTCACATATGTTTCATTATTCTTGGAAAATCCTTAGTCTTTATATTTTAAAACATTTCTTCTGTTCCAATCTTTCCAATCTCTTTTTTCTTACATTCTGGGCTTCAAAAACTTGATATTAGATCATTTGATATTATCTCACAGATCTTGAGTGCTCTATTTCACTTTTAATTCTTTTTTCTCTATTTCAATTTGAATAATTTTTATTGAAATATTTCAAGCTTATTATTTTTTCTATTGTGCATAGTTTGCATAGTAGTTTTTATTTCTAGTATTTTCATTTTTTTAAAAATAGCTTCAATTTATCTGCTGACTTCCCCATCCATTCATATATTTTAAAATCATTTTTACTAGTTCCTTTAATATATTTGTTATAGTTATTGAGACATCCTTTCCAATAATTCTGACCTATAAGCCACCTGTGGCTATACTGAAAACCATTCTTTTGAGTATGGATCATATTTTTGTACATCATCACGGGTCTTACAATTTTTGATCATGTGCTTATCATTGTGTATGAAGGATTATTAGATATCAGAATAAACTATTTGTCTCTAGAAGAAGGATCACTCTGCTTTCTTTCGGGTTGATAGGGTATGAGGCTAAGTCAACCTAATTTATAGTTGAGCTGGGTCTGGACCTTGTAATTTTAGTTAGACCCTGTCCACTCTGATTTCAAATGTTGGAGTTTGGGACCAGAACTTTCCTTTCCGCAGGGTTTGGAATGCCAGCACCAGAAATATGGGAATCTTTTTAATACTTTACAGCTTCGCCACCAGCGTCTGAACTGTGGGAAAGTTCTCCCTTCTTTATAACTTGGTTGCTTAACTTTTTAGGCCACTGGGGAATTCTCTTTGCCTTCCAGTCCTGCCCTTTGGCTCTATACATCCAGAAAAATCTCCTCTACTCTGCCACCCTGTCTTTCAGTCCTTATTAGGCAGCTTCAGTGTACTTGGTGAAGTCCTAGAACCCTGCCTGCAGCCTACCTCATATTCCCTGAAAGTTCACTGTAGCTTCAAGGGATTTCTCTTACATCTCCTGCTGTGCTCTGTGGCTTTGGTTGCTACCTCCATGTACTCAGGGAATACCCTTGTGGAAGTTTTGGCAAGTGGGTTAGACTCATTCCTTACTGGGAGCCCCTCAGGATTTCAATCCTTAATGCTGGCTCATGTATGACCATGACAACTTTTGTGAAAAGTGCATCTGGTTTCTCCTTATCTCCATATATTGCCAATTCCCTTCTCTCTCATTGTTCCACTAGGGATGAAGGAAACTGTGTTGTCTTTTCTCTGAAGACAAGCTTTCTACACTCTAGAATTTAGTTCATTTAGGCTTCTTTGCATCCTCAGATCTTACAATTTTTTTAAACTATGAAATTGTATGTAGTTTATCTTATTTGTTTTTAGTATTTACTGCAGGCATGACACTCTCTTGCAACTTTCTACACCCTAGTCAGAGGCTTTTCAATGAGTTTTATGTGTAAGTATTGATAATGTGAATTGCCTGGGCATTTCCAAGCTCCTCAGCCTGTGGGGTTTACACAGCCCTTTATCATTAAGTTAAATTAGTTGGAATCCCAATAACCTAGATGGTGAAAGATCCAGTTTGTCCCCTGATGTCTCAACCCTGTCTTGGAAAGTTACCTTTTTTCCTGCTCACCTCTTACTCCCATTTTATGTTTCTGTTGAATTCTCTCTGTTGTTTGCACCCTACTTCTCACTACTGTTCCGTCTGATTTGGCTCACATCAACCCCACATAGATGGAGGCAAGAGATTTCAATAGGAGGGGGAGTCAGAAGGGTGGAGGAATTAGAGTGAAGGAAAAGGAAATCTGAGGTTAAGGAGGAGTCAGTATTCAGCTGGTGTAGTGAATGACCAAGTGGGGAACATTTTGAAAAATAAGTTTGAGGTCTTATATTCTTTGTGTTTTTAATCATGTAAGAGCAGTGAATTTAGATTTTCACTGCTGTGCCTCCCTATTCTGAGAAGTATGATTTTGAAAATTTTGAGTAAAGAGCTGCTTGTGTTCTGTATGTGGTCCCTCCTTGAGGGTAATGGCCAAAATAATAATTAGTAAAAACAATGGTGTGATCCACAGCCAATACTTCCATCAGCCCAACTTCCACCTACTGGTGGGTGAGTGGACTCGGGAAGAATATCTGATTGGAAAGTCAGCCTGGTTCATTTCCTCTTCTTCCCTTCTTTCTGTTCTGGATAAGTCTGTTCCTCAGGCTTCTCCATCCATAACGTGTTCTTATAACAAAGAACTTCAAGAGAAAACTTGCAAGAGAATAACTCTTTCAGTGATTCAGAAAAAAACCCCTTCATCTTAGGGCACAACTGCACTGTCATTTAGACACAAACTCACTCTGGGTTTAAAAACAATGTGATTGGAAGGTAGGATGTAATTTTGGTGGCTAAATTTCACAAGGCCATCTTCATGGGGAAAAAAAAGAAAGACCAAACCACAGCGATGCAATAAAATAAGACAAAGAGAAAGGAGCCTGCAAAGGTTTCTCAAGGACAGCTTTTGTCTGTGGTTCCTTCATGGGCTTGAAGCTGAGACTACGAGAAAGAATTACGTGTGTGGCTGGTGGTTTTGTCACATCACATTCCCACCTCCAGCCTTCAGCTGATTCATTCTTTGCGCATACAAATGTGATTGCTCTTCAAGTTCCTTTTCTAACAGAAGGGGCAGCTGCAGCACCCAGCTGATGACTTGGGGGCCTCTCCGAGTTGAGAGTTGAGTGAGGACAGACATAGTCTTTTCCTTTGTGGCTCTTTGCCGAGTATGCTGCTGTTTGCACATTTCCCTCTAGCTACCAGAGAAATAACTCATTCCCTCTGGGATACCACAACCCCTTTGTTCAGATATTTATCATAGTGTTTGACACTTTGTACTGTATTATCTGTCTCCCTGCTTTGCCTCTTTCACTAAATCTGCTCTTTTTAGAGAAAGGGAGTCTGTCTTGTTTGTGTAACAACTCCAGAGCCCAGCATAGTAGCTGGCAGGCTGCAGGGGCTGATAAATATTTGCTGAAGGAATGAATGAATAAATGTGTGAATGAAATGATATATATGTAACATGTTGAATGTCATTTTGGAATTAAAAATGTTACAATCTCTGAGCCTCCAAAAAACTAAAAATGTAAAACAAGACATTAATCTCTAATGTTTTAATAAGTTTGAATTTAAAAATTCCTTAAAGTTAAATAAATCTTAAAAAAAAAAACAAAACCCCAAAGAAACAGTGGCGATGGCTTAGTTGGCTAAGCCTCTGACTCTTGATTTCTGCTTAAGTCATGATCTCAGGGTGGTTCAATGGAGTCTGGTTCCATACTCAGCAGAGAGTCTGCTTCTCTCCCTTCCTCTCTCTCTGCCCCTCCTCCCTTCTATCTCTCAAATACATAAATAAATCTTAAAAAAAAAATCCTTAACATAAAAAATTATCAATTGTATTAGATAGGAATTTTATTTCATTTCTAGGAACAGAGAACAGGGAGCTACAGGGGCTTAAAAAGATTAGGGATTAGATTTCCTTGTAAAATAAAATCCAAAATTAGGAAGTCTATACCAGGTAGAGAAACTTCATGAACTTTCCAGGGATCCTTTCTGTTTTAATCCATCCTTAGTGTGTGGCTTCATTCGTGTGCGGCTTCCATTGTTAAGATTACCAGATGGCTACTGGAGACCCAGCTAGTATGTTTGCATCAAGTCCAAAATCCATCTTGCCAACTTTTTTTTTTCTGCTCAGTTTTACCTAGAGGAGCTTTCAATTCCTGGATGGAGCAGAGTTTTAACCTTATACAGAACCAAGTCCTCAGTAAGACACATCGAATCCCTACAGGACTGTTAGAGCACTAACTTTCATACTTGTACTGGGGGGGTGGTGATTGCCCAGCATCCTTGTCTTAGGGCAGGGTAAATGCTGCACTATAATTTACCCTCCAGAACAGCCCTGAGGATTTCAGACCGAGGCTGCAACCTAGACCTGAAATTCCACTTTGCTTAGTTCCTTCCTGCCTCTGATCCTTCAGTGGTTTCTAAGGCAAGCACTTTCTTAAATTGCTTGCACATGAATCCTTTCGTTAAGGCTTTTCATCTAGGGAAACTGACTTAAAATAATGCCTGGTTAGGAAAACTGAGATAAGGTTCAAGGTCAAGCAGAAGTAACCTGCTTCCTAAGGGAATCTCTATGTCTGGTGAAGTCATATGCATTTGCTGAGAGAAAGGTGGGTTCTCTTTTGCTAAACCCTTATGGGTTGTAGCCTATGCTGGGTAAGCCCCCTTTCCTGGCTGGGGCTCTATGGCCTCTGCTTTGGCTGAGGCCCTTTAGATCCTAGTCCTTTGATGACATCCAGTGGCCTTTGCCTTAGACCTCACACATAGATATTGCTTTGTGGAAGAACTGCTTATGATCTGTGCTGCCAGGATGCTTAATGCCTCTTGGCCTGGCCTTGGCAGTTAAAGCTTACTGCACATCTGTAAAAAAAAAAAAAAAAAAAAGAGCTGTTTGGATCAAAGTAAACAGTTAGGAACCAACAGGATCAAGAATGTCCTTACACATTCGAGGTCCCAAACCAGGCACTGTTGTACAATGGGAGCTTCAAGAAATCCACAAAGAATTAGTTGCCCCAGATTTCATACCTTGTCTAGTTCCTAGTGTTCCTGGCTCAGGCACCAGAAGTTAACTCTCCCCTGAACTGAATGTCCATCTCGCCTTCCCCTCCCAGAACAGTCGGGCTTTCCAGCAGGAGGTGCTTGCCCTGTCAGGTATGGAGTACGATGGGGGAGGAGATTGCATGCTTATCAAATCGCATGCCAGGGCTAGGGGAAGGGCTGTTGGGATCTGCTGGCTGGTTTATCCTCCCAAACTTACCAGTCAGATACATCATTTCATTCCCCTTCCCATCAACCTGTCTTAAATAAATTTGGGGTTAGGTGACCCCTCCCATAAAACTAATATATGCTAATGGAACTCCCTACAACATGAAAGGAAACATAAAGAATAGGGAACAAATATTCCCCTAGATATTTTAAATTTTTTTTAAAAATTTATTTGTCAGAGAGAGAGGGAGAGAGAGAGAGCGAGCACAGGCAGACAGAGTCGCAGGCAGAGGCAGAGGGAGAAGCAGGCTCCCTGCCGAGCAAGGAGCCCGATGTGGGACTCGATCCCAGGACGCTGGGATCATGACCTGAGCCGAAGGCAGCCACTTAACCAACTGAGCCACCCAGGTGTCCCTCCCCTAGATATTTTATAGCAGGACTTCAACTTTTCAGGTATCAGCTCCCACCCATGATCATGCGCTCCAGTGGATGCTCATCCTGACCCAAGGTGGAAAATCAGTTTGGTCTGAGCCCATCATGTTGGTGACATTCTAGTGGATAAGGATCGATTTAGATAGATGTTGGCTGATGACGATAACCCCCCTCCCTCATCCACTGACACTGTGAGGACTGAATCCTAGTCTGGATGTATAGTCTGGATGTATGGTCCGGATGTATAGTCTGGATGTATATTGGTGTGTGTTAATTTCCCCATTTCTGTTATTATAGTTTTGTTAGCTCATGCTGAACTTGTGTAAAACTAATGTCCCTAGATACTTTCTACATGAACAGTTACCAAATCAGATTCTTGTCTTCCACTTTAGTGCCTTTGACTTTGTTGAACTAATTCCAAGTGTGGTGATCTTTCTGCAACTTCAAAATACACTAAAGTGTACTGAAATTTACTTCTATACACCTGTTTGGTAACCACTGAAAGTTTGGTCTCAGAAAAACAGAATCGTGTGGCTTGTGAGTCACTTTTGCCAGGGCTAATTAGAAAGAGAGGAAATTAGGAGTTGGGAATAGGAAGCAGATGGCAGAGGAAGGATAGAAGTTTTTGCAGTGAATCCTTGGTGAAGACAAAGGAAGACAAGGCACAGTAAACAGAAGGATATTCAGGTGACATCTGTGAGGAGGAGTTGAGAGCCTCGATGTGAGAGGATTTGACAGGCACATGATCTGGGGATGGAGTAGGAAGCATCTTCTGAGTCATGTAATCAGGAAGGCATTGATCATTTGAATGGAGAAACATGCAAAGAAAAAATACATGGAATTTATAAGCACTTCTCTACAATTTTAAGAAACTCTCAAAAGTTTCAAGCAAGAAAATTGAGTGGAAATGAGTATTTTAGTATCCATTATTACTAATATGAGATCATTATAATGTTTTTATTCTTGTATTTTCATGAATACCAAATATATTTTAATAGGCTTCATACATTCATTTCTGATGTCAGCTCCTCAATTTTTTTTTTAATATTATCTTAAATTCTCAACCTCAAAATCTCTGACAAGGACGATTTTCTGAAATTTAACTCTGTTTTTTTTTTTTTTTAAGATTTTATTTATTTATTTGACAGACAGAGATCACAAGTAGGCAGAGAGGCCAGCAGAGAGAGAGGGGGAAGCAAGCTCCCCGCTGAGCAGAGAGCATGACGCGGGGCTCAATCCCAGGACCCCGAGATCATGACCTGAGCCGAAGGCAGAGGCCTTACCCCACTAAGCCATCCAGGCGCCCCTTTAATTCTGTTTGATAAAGGATGACAATATTTCCATTTATCCTTGCTAAATTTCATCTCATTAGAGTCCCTAAAAGACAGATTAATAGATTTGATCACTTTAAAGCTACAAACTTTTGTATAGAAAAAAATGTATCATGATCAGAACTTACAAATGAAACAAGAGACTAGGAGAGAATATTCATAACACATATGAATGGCAAGGGTTAATATCCCTAATCTACAAAGAGCTCTCTCGAATCAAGGAAACAACACGCAACTCAACTGAAAACTAGGTAAAAAGCGTGAACTGGTAACTCAGAAAAGGGATGATATGTAGATGGTAAACATGAAAAGCTGCCCAGATTCTTTGATAATCATGGAAACACAAATAAAAGGGATGAGATAGTCATATTGGTCAGCAGATTGGCAAAAGTTTAAGAAGTTGTCAACTACTAGGGCGCCTGGATGGCTCAGTCCATTAAGAGTCTGACTCTTGATTTCCACTCAGGTCTTGATCTTAGGGTTGTGAGATTGAGCCCCACTTTGGACTCTGTGCTGGGTGTGGAGCCTGCTTAAGATTCTCTTCCCCTTCCTCTGCTCCTCTCCTCACTCTCTCTCTCAAAAGAAAAATAGTTGCCAGCTGCTGGTGAGGATGTAGAGGAGATGGGACCTCAACTATATTGCTGGTGGGATAATGAATTGCTATATATTATTGAAATGTATTTGATAAAAAAATGAGCATATCCTTTGGATCAGAGATCTCCCACAGTCTTTTGGTAATTCACCCATCAGAAATAAAAGTAAGTTTAGGATATGTGTACAAAGATGTTTATTGCAACATTTTTGCAATGGAAAACCATGGAAGCATACTGGATGCTCATCAGTCAGGGAGTAGATGAATGAATTATGGGACACCCATATAATTGAACTTCAGTGAGTTGTTAAAAATAATGATGTGTTTCTTGAACATATTTTGCAGGTTGTCTCCGGAATGTGCTTCACTCAGATGGTTGCATGGCCCACTTTCTTAATTCCTTCAAGTCATTGCTCAGTTATAATGTTGTCAGAATGGCCTTTCTTGATCACTGTATCTAAAATCATTGTCTGCACCACTCTATTCCCTAGTCTTGCATAGTTTTCCTTAGTTTCTTTTTCTTTATTTTCCTACTAATGCTTACAAGTCCCTGACCTTGTGTCATGTTTTGTGTTTGTGGGTTGTCTTTCTTCCCTAGTAGAAGGAAAAGCTCTGTGTGGGCAGGGGCCCAGGAGACTTTGGTCTCTGTTGTATGAATAGCTAGTGCCTGGCACATAGTAGGCTTTCAGTGAATATTCTTTCCATGAATGAATCTGTAATATTGGCCTAGGGAACAGTGCTTCCTTCCCTTCCCTTCCCTTTTCTCCATGTTGTTCCTGAGAGCACTCTCCAGTAAACTTCCTCCATACTAATCTCCATCTCAGTTTGCTCTCCTGGGAACTTGCTTTGAAGAAATATGTACACACATATATTAAGAATGTCTTCACATAAAAATACAATAACATATTTTTCTCCTCCTCTAGTTGTTAGCCTGAAGGACCATCTCATCTCCAAAACTCCCTGTGGAGTCATCTGAGACTTTTGTTGAGACTTTATCATAAGCCAACTTTTCCCTCTGCCTACTCCTCTCACCTTCTCTTCCTTTCCACAGATGTGGACTTCTGCACATCTGTTCTGCCCATTTGCTTTGGAGGAATCAGTAGGAAGATGCTTTCTTTCACTATCAACTTTCTGGCCTCTACTGACACGTAATATTCATGAATCACTCACTAGCAACCCCTTTCCCTCATTTCAGCTTAATCCTTGCAAAGGATTCCTTTCTTTCATGGAATTAGGGTCAGAAGCTATGGGAAAATTGAGCCTGAGATAAGTTTGCAAAAAGGTATCATTGACATTCTACCCTCTTTGATTTTCCTCTTCTTTCTCTATAATGTGGGAGTTCTAGCTCAAATTTGAAGCTGCTGGAGTAGAGAGAAAGTAAAATGTGGGAGGAGGACTGGAAGTAGGGAGTTTGCTATAAGAAGCCCAAGGCCACATGCAGTGTAGGTGGACACAGGTGGACGGTCATCCATTTTGACAGATGGCTCTATTTTATTTCTCTGTTAACGAGCATGCAAAAGGACAAGGAAATGCATTATCTGTATTGTGTATCACGTCTAACTGAGGAAGTGGAGATGCAACATGGGGGGTTGAGGGGGTAGGAAAAGAAGAAAAGAAACAAGATGGGATTGGGAGGGAGACAAACCATAAGTGGACGATGTTTCTGTTCTTAAGGCCCAATGGAATGGAAAGTGAAAAATTGATCTTTAAGTTTTCCTAATTCTATTACATTTTCTTGGCCATACCCTCTCTCTGTTTTTTTGTTTTTTTTTGTTTTTTTTTTGGGTGGGGAGCATGGGTTAAGATATCCTAAGAAGATGAGCCACATATTCTGCTGGTATTTGACTACCCAGACAAGGCAATGAAGCAGAAAGGTCAAAGGACAGAAAGTTTTACTAGATCAGTGTAGCATCCACTAGCATGCATGCCTAATAAACAGTCATATTGTTGTCTTGCAAATGGCACAGTGCTGTATTTACACTTATAGGGAGAACACTGCGTCAGCATATTGTTAATTAGGACACTACCTGAGGCTAGTGCAGATTAATCTCCTCAAATATGCTTACTATATGGAGTAATCATGATTAATTAGCACATAAGATTGGTCCAAATTGAGCGGATTTGAGGGGAATCTTGCTTTGTTTGTGTCCTGTTGGGTAAGCAGCTGAAAAGCTTCCAGCTGAGGCAACCTTTAGCACGGAGTCTACTAGCTCATCCTAATAGGTACCATGGTGTTGGGTGATCAAGAGATGATAAATAGACAGCCAGTAATACCCTTTCAATTACCCTTGTAAAGCTGCTACTTAGAGACCTCAAGTGTATTGGATCAAGACACCAGCAGGCTAATGGGCAAGATGCCTATGCAGAGAACTTGGGGCTCAGGAGTCCAGGAACTTAAATTCGCTCTAATATTTGACCACTACTTGGTAGTGTTGACGTCTCTCCGTTAATTTTTAGAGTGTTTGCCTAAAGTTGACCCATGGTGTGTTCCCTGGGGTGCCGTGGAACTGTTTTTAGTACAAGGTTGATTTTATTTTTTAATATTTCTGCAGGCTTGTGCATGGTTGTCTTGGGCACTGCTCTAGGGTGATGGTATGAACTGAACCTGCAGGAGGCCCAGCGGTGGAGGCCTGAGCCTTCACAAGATCTGCTTGGCTGCACCCTTCTCCATATCACCCATTCATCTGTCAGACCACAGGAACGAGACTTAATTCTGGACATCTGCCACTGCAAGGGTGACTTTGGGAGGGGAGGCTTTATTGGCCCCCTAATTTCCACCCCTCTCAAAGCTACCCAAAAGGCAAACATAGAATATGTATTAGGATTCTCCAGAGAAACAGAACTGGTAGGATTTCTATTTATCATCTGTCTGTCTATGATCTATCTACCTATCCATCCATCCATCCATCCATCCATCCTTCATCTGTCTATCTCTGTACCTGCTTACCTGAAAGGGGGTTTATTATGAGAAATCGGTTCACGATTATGGAAGCTGAGATGTTCCATGCTTTGTCACCTGCAAGCTGGAGACCAGTAAGTCTGGTGGTATAATTCAGCCTGAGTCTGAAGGCCTGAGAAATAGGGGCATCAATGGTTTAAATCCCAGTCCTGGGGACTGAGAAGTTGAGATAGGAAGTTCGGCTCAAGCAAGCAGGCAGGAAGAGAAAAGTGGCAAATTCTTTCTTCTCCCACTGTTTGTTCTGTTCAGGTCCTCCCATCCACATAGGGTAGGGCAATCGACTTTATTAATTCCACCAATTCCAGCGCTAACTGATCCAGAAATACCTTCACAGACACACCCGGAAATGTGTTCTATGGCATTCCATGGCCAGCCAGGTTGACATATAAAATTAAGCATCATGGAGTAGAAATAAAAACTAGGGGCTTGCAATGCAAGCCCCTTCAAGCAACTCCAAATAAACACAAAACCCACATGGGGACAGTGCCCTTGCTACATGGGTGGAACTTCAGGGTTAGTCCCCAGCCTCTCTCTCCAATTGGATAATCATTCTCCGACCCACCACCTAAATTTCAAGAGCCTCCACCTGGCCCTTACAGGAATGAGAGTCTGGTGGAGGAGGCACACAGTTCCTAAACAGCCTCGGTCAAAAGCAGAGCGTGGAAAAGACTCGAATTTAGGTATGAGGTCAGTGTGGTGAGAGAAGTCAGTGTGGGTAAAGAGTTTGGACTTTTTAATAGATAATATTCAAGAATGGGCACACCTATTGATCCACAGTAGACTTTCCTTCTGGAACAAGAAAAGGAATCTATAATAGAGGCTGATATTTTGCTGACTCAATAGGATAGCAACACAGAAACTCACCGAAGTTAGCTTTAACTAAGCCTCGAGGAACCTGCACTGCATTTCATCTTAGAGCCCCCAAAGAGGGCTCAGCCATCTGGGTCAAGTGAAACCAGGGGTGAAGAACTTAAGCTTGAGGTTGAGGCCACAGACTCATTAGTTGGGAACTAAAGCCTGAAAACTAAGCTGTCTGTGCTTGGTGTGAAGCCCTGGCTTTTGACAGCAAGCTAATAGACTCTCCCCATGCCTCTGTCAAGAAGGGCCTTTCCTTCAGTGAAAATGGGGGATTATGTCCCTGGGAGGCTATAGGGCTTCTTTAGGGCAGGAAGTAAATCAATACTGATCCTGGCAACAGAATCACATAATTCGGCTGACTTGTAGTGATGTCTCAAATATTATCCCTAGAGCCATGGAGGTATCCCAGATGGAGTGGTGTGTGTGTGTGTGTGTGTGTGTGTGTGTGTGTGTGTGTGTATGTGCAGAAACGCACACACCCAATATGTGAGAGCTCTCTCCACATTTCCTCTGGCTCCCAGAGTATATTTTTTTGTGTTTGTTACTGCACTGTTACCTGGACTGAAGTCATTTGCGACTCTCCAAGCCCTTGCTGGACTGGGAGCACCATAGGAGCAAGAGAAGCAAGTTTTCGGCTTGCTTTATAATGTGCACAGTGCCAACGAGACCGTGCACCGAATAGGCAACCAGAGTTACAATAGCCAATCTGTTCTCTGTTTAAGCATTAAGGTGAGAGTGGTGAGCAGCAGCAAGTATATGTCTCTAGGACAGATGGATATAGATATGGAGTTACAGAGGGATATGGGAATTTTACTAAGCACATATAACACTGAGTCATCATGTAAATCCCCTTCGAATTCAGATATGTCCCTGTAACCCTTCCCTGTTCAGGCATTTAATAAGACTTAATAAGTCTTATTAAATTATTAAAACACAGATTTAATAAGTCTGTGTTCATTTATGGATGACAGACACTATTTCACGTTATAAACTGAGCTTGTGGAAACATTGTTCTAATCTCTTGGTTTATGAACTGAATTGTGGTTCCCCCAAATTCATATGTTGCAGGCCTAACCCCCAGCACCTCTGAATGTGACTGTTTTTGGAGATGGGGCTTTTAAACAGGTGGTTAGGCTAAAATGAGGTCTTTAGCATGGGCCTCATCCAATGTGACTGGCGTCCTTAGAAGAAGAGAAGGAGATAGCAGGGATGCCATGTGAGGACAAAGCAAGAAGGCGGCCATCTGTAAACCAAGGACAGGAAACCAAACTTTCTGACACCCTGGTCTTAGACTTCCAGACTCCAGAACTGTGAGAGAACAGATTTCTGTTGCGTAAGCCCTCCAGTCTATGGTATTTTGTGATGTAAGACCTATCCAAACAAATACACTGTTTTTTTTTTCTTTAATTTAAAATTATTATAGAAGGAAACACACATGATTTGGAGCAATTAGCATAATAATATTTCTTAGAGATCATGTTGGCTATCTATAGATACTTAAGAAACTACCTTAAAACTTAATTGAAATAGCAATTTATTATTATTATTATTTTTGAAGATTTATTTATTTATTTTAGAGAAGGGGGAGGGGCAGAGGTAGAGGAAGGAAGAGAATCTCAAGCAGATTCGTGTTGAGTGTGGAGCCCAACGCAGGGATTGATCTCAAAACCCTGAGATCATGACCTGAGCCAAAATCAAGAGTCAGGAGTTAACTGACTGAAGGTGCCCTGAAATAGAAATTTATTATTTCTGTAGTCATTTTTTGTGGGCTGACTGGGCTCAGTAGGGCAGTTTTTTTTTTCCAAAGGTTTTATTTATTTATTTGACAGAGAGAGAGTGAGAGAGCACAAGTAGGGTCAGTGGCAGAGGGAGAGGGCGATGTAGTCTTCCTGCTGAGCAGGGAGCCCAATGCAGGGCTTGATCCCAGGGTCCTGGAATCATGACCTGAGCCAAAGCCAGATGCTTAAGCAACTGAGCCACCCAGGAACCCCTCAGCTGGGCAGTTCTTGATTGGGGTCTCTGTTAAGGTTACAGCCAGGTGTCAGTGAGTGGGAACTGCAGTTCTTTACAGAGTCATCTGGGTGAGATGTCCAAGATGACTTCTCCATTCACATGTCTCAGCTACAGTGGCGGGAAGGACTGGGAGGTAGCTGAACATCTCTTTTCGTGTGGCCTGTTTGCTTCTCACAGGGCCTTCTCATGTCAGGCTGGTCTCCAGATAGTCAGGACTTCTTATATGGTGGTTGGCTCTCCCTAGAAAATATTGCAATAGACCAAGCTAAAAGATGCAAGGTTTCTTCTCACCTAGCCTTAGTACTCACTTCTGCCACAATCTAGTGCTTATGAGTGAGGAAAGGGCCAGTCCAGATTCAAGGGGAGGGGATGATACAGGGCACAAATACTGGGAGGTGAGGTCGATTGGGCACCATCTTTGGATACTTAGTTATTGTGTAGTTTTGACTAGGCCATTGTAATCAGATCTTAACCAATTAATTTCTTGGCATCCACATAATGATTCTGATCTATTCATCACTTTGCCTTTAGATCGGTCTTCTCAGCACATCACAATGACTACTTCACTCAAAACCCTTTAATCCTTCCCTCTATTCAGATCCTGGATGATCTAGACCAGCAGTTTCAATCTTCCCTATGACACACTATGACTCTATATATTGTGCACAATTTTTCCCTAATAAGAGTCAAAGAACGGGAGTTTGGGATTTTTATTAATTTCAGAATTCAAATGTATTAAAAGATAGTCACAATTTTCTTTTACAACAGTATCACTCTCACTTGTATTCTGACAATCTCCTGGAATCAGGAATAATGAGATGGGGCAGCGAATGGGACAGAGAACGGCTCACAACCAGCAGGTTTTCTGTGTCCTGCCAGCATACTTGGCCATGACTGATGTTGCACAAAGAGCTGTGCTATTAATTACTATGTGGTATTATTCAAGGCTCCATGTTGCATACGGAATGCTGTTTAGAAACATGTTAATACAATTTCTGCAGATTAATAAAAAACTAATTAAGTAAATAAAAGTTTAAAATGATGGTCTGGGGAACCTGGTGGCTCAGTCGGTTAAGTGCCTGACTTCATCTCAGGTCGTGATCCTGGGGTCCTGGGATGGAGCCTTGCACTGTTTGTGCTCTCTTTCTCTCTCTCTCTCTCGCTCACTGTTTCTCTCAAATGAAAAAATAAAATCTTCAAAATAAAAAAATAAAAAAATAAAATGATGGTCTGTATTCAAGTAAATATATGATACACTGTGGAAATACTGGTGGTTTGTGACTTATTGTTAACTCTATGGCCATGTGTTTTGCTCATTGATATATTTTTAAATAAAGAATTAGCTAAAGGTGGCTGAAGAAAAGCTGAGTAAGGCAGTACCTACAGACTGGAGATGAGTGCAAAAGATGCTAGGAACATTGCTGGTTTGCAATGACATATCAACTCGCCAGTCAGTGCAACATGCAAGAGACATTCAAAGGAATAAGGGACTTATTCTTTGCACCATGAAACGTCTGAAAACTGCTGTTATTGTAAAAAACAAAATCATGCTCATCTATGTCTACAATATATTAAATATTTTATTAAAACCAATGTTTAATAAAATAATTTTATTTATCTGCATAACAATGCTTTGCAAGATTTAATAGTCTTTTTTGGTTGTAACATGTTTTTCTCAAGCCCACATAAACAATCCAATGAACAAACAAAATTCTCTAGGTCCCTTTGCATTATTTCCATTTCAGTTTTCTATTGTTAAATAGCAAGTCACTCCAAAAACTGAGTGGCTTACAGTAAGCCATTCATGAATTTGGGGATTCACTAGTGGTTCTTTGGCTGATTTCACAGGCTGTGACTGAAGTCAGCTGATTGGTCCCCTGGGGGCTGGCTGCTCCAGAATGGCCTCATTTCCTTTACCAGACTGGCTTCCGATGGTTTGTGGGGAAGAGCTGGGATGCTTGGTCCCTCTGCAAAGACCTTCTTTCCCCACAGGGCTGTGCATCCTGGAGGAGGCTGGTTTGGTTTCCTCACATGGGGAGTGGGTTTCAGGACAGAAGCTGCAAGCCCTCTGGAGGCCTTGCATGGTGCTCTTGTCCATCACTCCCACCATATTCTGTGGGATCGAGCAAGTCTCAAGGCCAGTCAGATTCAAGGTAGGGGTGCAAGACTCCTGCTTTTGTGGGGGAAAGTGCACATCACTTGTGATATTCGATCTACCACAGCTTCCCAGGATTTTATTTGTATCAGTTTGTTAGGGCTGTGTCTTGGTCCCTTCGACTGCTATAACAAAATACTACAGACTGGGTGGCTTGTAAACAACAGACATTTATTTCTTACAGTTCTGGAGCTTGGGAAGTCCAAGATTGTGAAGTTGGCAGATTTTGTATCTGCTAAGAACTCTTATAGATAGTTGCCTTCTTGCTATGTGCTCACACCGTGGAAGGACTGAGGGAGTTCTCAGTAGTCCTTTATAAGGACACTAATGCCATTGATGAGGGCTCTCCCCTCCCTTGGGACCAAATCATCCCCTCACCTACCCCACCTTCCAGTGCCTTCACAAGGGGAAAGGGGGCGTTGAGATTTAACAGAGGAATTCGGGGATAACATGAACATTCAGTCTAGAGCAGGTCAATAGAAAAATACCAGAGGCTGGGTGGTTTAAACAACAGAAATTTATTTTCTCACAGTTCTGGAGGCTAGAAATTCAAGATCAAGGTGTCAGGATTTTTGGTGTCTCCTGAAGTCTCTCCCCTTGGCTTGTAGATGGCCTCGTTGTCACAGTGTCCTCACATGGTTTTTTTCTCTGTGTGTACTCATCTATGGTACTTCTCTGTGTGCTTTTTTTTTTTTTTTTTTTTTTTAAATAAGGCTACCAGTCAGGGAGTCCCAGTTAGTTAAATGTCCAACTCTTGGTTTTGGCTCAGTCAAGGTCTGAGAGGCCTGTGATCTAGCCAGAGTCAGGCTTCCCACTCAGTGGGGAGTCTACTTCCCCACTTCTTCTCCCTCCCCTCCACCCCAGCTCCTGCATTGTTTCTCTCTCTCAAATAAAAAATAAATAGATCTTTTTTCTAAAAAAAAGGATACCAGTCAGATTGGGTTAGGACCCACCCTAATGGCCCCATTTTAACCTAAACACCTCTTTGAAGGCCTTATCTGCAAATACATTCACATTCTGAGGTCCTGGGGGTTAGGGCTTCAACAAAGGAATTGTGTGTGGGTGGGGGACACAATTCAGCACATAACATTTTTCACTTCTTTCTCTCTCTCTCTCTTTTTTTTTTGGGTAAAACCTAGGGACTTCCTGAGTGTGTAGCAGAAAGGAAAAACCTGGGCAAATACAATGCGTGGGCACCTGTTGTTTCTTCCTGTTCTGCAGTGTTAGCTCTTCTGATACAAGCAGCTTTCCTGAGGGCACAGCCAATCAGAATTGGAATGACTGACTCACAGATGGACACGTGTCCCTAGACATGGGCCCCAATCAGCCCCATATTTGTGTTGGAAATATTTGGGGAGATCATCTCTCTTTCTTCTGGAGTTGCAAAATTGGTAGAGTGTAAACTTGGATCTGCTGATGAACACTGTTTAGTTACAATATGGTGAGAAGCAGCTGGTGAATAAAACCAAGGCAGAGGAAAATAGATATGAGAGTAGAATAGATAAGAATCTTGATCATGTTATTTAAGGGCCTGGATATGCTGTCACCTAGCCTCACTCTAGCTCATTTTGACATTCTCCAGTTATGAGAACCAGTAAATTCCTTAAAAACATTCATTCAGGGGTGCCTGAGTGGCTTTGTTGGTTAAGTGTGGAACTCCTGGTTTCGGCTCAGATCATAATCTCAGGGTCATGGGCTCGAGTCCTCTGTTGGGGTCTGTGGTCAGCATGGAGTCTGCTTGTATCTTCCCTCTGCTCCTCCCCATTTGGTCTCTCTCTAAAATAAATAAAAATCTTTTAAAAAAATTCATTCATTCACTCATTTATGCATTCATTCATTCATTTTGGGTGAAGGAAGAGGGCTTGAACCAGGTTTCTCTTACTTGCAACCAAGAACTATAATACAAGAGCTCTGGCCAGCCTAAATTTTGGGTGTAACCCATCTAAGATTTCAGCAAGTAAATTTTACCTGACTTTCATCCTGGAACAAATTCAGGCCAGTTCGGTCTAACCACATACCCCTTTGTTCACTTTGTACCTGGCAACGTTCCATTCTGTGTGATAAGGTTGCAGCCAAAGGTAAACTTCCCTTTGTTATATTCGACTGCTGGAGTTGAATTCCACTAAAATGACGTCATGGGACATAGGCATTATGAGAGGTTATTCACGAAAGAAAATAGATATGTATTGGATTCACACTTGAATTTCTTTATTTAATAAAGGATACTTTCAAATCATTGTGATTATTGGTAAAATTAATGATGCCCTCACTCCAATGGATTTAGGAACTTGTAAATCCTATTAAAATTTTTGAGTGACCCTGGGTGGCTCAGTGGGTTAAAGTCTCTGCCTTCAGCTCAGGTCATGATTCCAGGGTCCTGGGATCGAGTCCTGCATCAGGCTCTCTGCTCAGCGGGGAGCCTGCTTCCCCTTCTCTCTCTCTCTGCCTACTGTGATCTCTGTCTGTCAAATAAATAAATAAAATCTTAAAAAAAAATTTTTTTTTTGAGTGACCCTAACTCAGGAGATAAATTGCAAGTTCCATCGTCTGACATTTAAGTTATTTGTAATCTATTCCTGGCCGTTTGTCTAATTTCTTTCTTTCTTTCTTTTTTTTAAAAAGATTTTATTTATTTATTTATTTGACAGACAGAGATCACAAGAGGCAGAGAGGCAGGCAGAGAGAGAGAGGGAAGCAGGCTCCCCGCTGAACAGAGAGCCGGATGCGGGGCTCGATCCCAGGACTCTGAGATCATGACCTGAGCTGAAGGCAGAGGCTTTAACCCATTGAGTCACCCAGGTGCCCCTGTTTTTCTAATTTCTGTTAAAATCCTACATCAAGTAATGCTACAGATAGACAGGGCTATTTCCCACTTTCAAGAAATGACACTTTTACTGCATTTTTAATCTTATTTGTAATTTTTTTCCAATAAACATTTCCTGCTTCTTTTTTTCTCTTTTTATCTATTTCTACCCACCCCCTAAAACAGATAAAGATCTTCTTAAAACTTCTCTAAAGGTCTTGTTCAGAGTCATTTTCCAACATCTGGGTTTCTATAACTTGTATCTGTCTTGATATTTTGGATTGTGGTTCTCCTTACCAATCTGGAATGGGTAGGTTCTGTATGGTGCAGGAAGTCAAACTTGCACATCATTTGAGCCTCTGTCTTCCCATCAGCTCTATGATCTTGCACTTGCTTTCCTCATCTTTGTACCAGTGATAATCATACCTATTGCATAAAGTTTGGGTTCACATTTCATGGATTCATTTAAACTATCAGCCACATAGAAGGCATTTAGAGGTAAGATTCCTTATCTTTTGTGTTACCTATAATGCTCAGCACTGTGCTTTGGAACACATATATTCAAGATGTATTTGTTGAATGATTACAGGAGTTATTAGAATATAATTGTCTAAAGGTTTTTCAAATAGAATAGACTTGAGTCTGCTTTGTCCTTCCCTGATTAGTTCTACCCGAAGGTAGAACTAAATCTTCTATTTTTGTGTGTGTGTGTGTGTGAATTAAAAAACCCTACTAAACTATATATATATATTTTTAAAAAGATTTTATTTATTTATTTGACAGAGAGAGATCACAAGTAGGCAGAGAGGCAGGCAGAGAGAGGGGGGAAGCAGGCTCCCTGCTGAGGAGAGCCCAATTCGGGGCTTGATCCCAGGACTCTGGGATCATGATCTGAGCTGAAGGCAGAGGCTTTAACCCACTGAGCCACCCAGGTGCCCCCTTACTAAACTATATTAATGTCAAGGACAGTATATGGTATAATTTGTGTTTTGATGACTATTTAGTAACTGAATGAACAACCAGACCATTGAGTCTGAAACCTAACACCAGCTGGATCTGGTATGTAGGCTAGTGGCATCATTAAGAAAAACATTTTAAATTCATGACAACTTACTCTTTAAAAAGAAAAAAAGAACAGCTTTACTGAGATGTAATTGATACACAAAGAACTGCACATGTTGAATGTGTCCAATTTGATGAGTTTGGATGTATGCAAACACCCAGGATACTACCACTGGCAATTAAGCTAATATCCAAATCCAATGCCTCCCAATGTTTCCTTGTGTACTTCTCCCCCCACCCCCCCATCGCCTGAGTCCTCTTATTTTTGGTGGTAAGAATATTTAACATGAAATCTACTCTCCTAACAAATTTTGGAGCACACAATACCATAGCGCTAACCATAGGCATTGCCCTGCAGATCTCTAGAACTTACTCCTCTAGAATAACATAGACTTTAGGTCTGTTGAACAACTCACCTTATTCCCCACCGTCAGCCCCGGGCAACCCACTACTGTTTTCTTTGCTTCTCTGAATTTGATCATCTTGGAGACCTTGTAAAAGCAGAATCATGCAGTATTTATGAAAGTTTATTCGTTATGCCGTAGCCTCGGTTAAGCTGTGTGATTTCACGTACCATCCTGTTCAGCTTCTGTTTGAAGCGTGCAACTTCTCAGCCTGACTTCCACTCCTTGGGGAAGCCTCGCTGGAGTGCACGTCTTAGTGAGACTGAGATGTGTGTGTGTGGGGGGTCCAGAGCTGGGAGGAGTGTAGCGGGCTCACCCAGAGGAAGTAAGGGATATGCTTGATAAAATGTCTGCTTTGGTTACTCTTTAATTTTTCTAAGTTCCTATTTCAGCACCTCACCCTCTCCTGTTCAGCATTCTAAACTTATTTCTATCCCATTCCCCACCCCCACCTGCCTGTCTCCAGAGATCCAACCCATATTCCCACTTGCTTTGAATGCAGTGTAAGGCATAATAACTCACACATATGGGGCTTTCTTCTCTACCTGCGACTTTCCTATGTATTATCCTATTTAGTTATCATGGCTATGTTATCTCTTAGAACCCTCTCTGGGTATGTTTTATTATTATTCTCATTTTTCAGATGAAAATACAAAGATACAGAGAAGTAAAGGTGATCGGCTCAGGGTCTCAGGCCTGTAGAGAGTGGTGGTATTGGAATGAAATCTTTTTTGTTCAGAAATGATTGTCTGTGAATTGCATTATTACATTAAAGGTAATGGAGTTAGTGGTCTCTCTCTGTCTCCCTTTCTCTTTCCCTCTCTTTCTCTTAGTTCTGGCTCTCTGACCCAATCAGTCCTGGTTGTTATTTTTGATAGGCTGTTTTAGGTATTTTTCTTATATTAGAATTTTGTTCAGTTTCTCTCCCCAAACTTACTAGTTTCCTAGAAGACCGTGTAGGAGACCCACTTTCATTTTTCTCTCCATAGTTGCTTTTCCTCTTACATAACTGGTACACTGTCCAAGTGCTTACCCAAGCTGGAGTCCTCAAAGTCGTATATAAGTTTACGAGAAGAACTCAATCTGTTGTGTTGAAGATGTCAATCACTTGACAGAGAGTGAACCACATGTGTTCCCTCTATGGGCCAGGCTCTTCATAAGGCATCAAAGTGACATAATCATAAGACACTGAGGGACAGACAGACTGCCAGTGTATTTGGCTCTTATCCTGGAGGAGATGGCATCTGACATACACCTAGAAGAAGGGGAATTTAAATAGGTGAAAGGAGAGGTCAGCAAACCAGGAAAAGTGTTTAATAAGGAACTAAGAACCATGTAACAATTAATGGTTGCACTTCCTGTGTATTCACGATATACATTTTGTGATTAATTCCTACCTCAGATAGGGTAAGACCAACCTGCTGCAACAGACACCTGATAAAACAATGACCCAAGGAACAAAGCAGTTTATCTCTCTTATGAAGCAGTCTTGATGTCAACAGTTCAGGTCAGCAGGGTAACTACTAGCCAACTTGCTGGTCTGCTACCTCCTAGGGTGTTGCTATTGTTTATACAGTTGAAGACGATCAATGCCTTGTTTGGATTCCAGCCTTCAGGAAGGGATGAGGGCATATGGAGAAGGCACATGTCATATCCTACAACCCAGGTCAACAGGTACAAAATGAGCCTAGGAATGTAGTCTAGCTATAGCCTTGTGCTTACATCCAATTCAATTCAATTCCAAATTCAATCCAATCCAATCCAGGAGGTTGAAAGAATGGATTTGGTGGGCAACCTGCCATTTTACCTGCATTCCCATGACTTACTCTACTCCTTTTGGAGTTTGTTGGGAGGGACAATGGGCTTGCTGGGAGCAAGGAGGAGTAGGTGACATGCCAGAGGAGGAAAGTCTGCGGATACAAATGCTGAATCCAGAGTGTGTTGATGCAAAAACTTTCCCAGAAGCAAGCAGCTTTCTTAGATCAACCGTTCATGTTTTATTCCAGGGGTCTGTGTGTTTCTGGTTGTGATTTTACTCTGCATACATAACATGTAGTCATAGTTCCTGCCAGAGGAAGCATTTCCTATCTTATAAGACAGGATTAAGCACATCATTATTTTGCGTGTGTGACCAAACCCTGATGACTCCCAGGCGCGGCTCTACCTGAGTGTGTCTAAGGACTGTTTGTTTAGGGACAACCTGCTGCTTCATTTCCTTAGCATCATCCCACCATCTGCCTTTGATAGCAGGTGTTTTGGGCTGCTAGATGAGGGACCTTCCTGACAAAGATACATCCTTAGAAGTGCTGCTAGAATCTGTTCACAAGCAGAAGAGAGGGCACACATGTTTTAATGCTTATGACACAATCCAAACGGTGGCTGTAGGGTGAGCCTGGTCACCAGATGTTTTGCTCCTACCTTTTTCCCTGAAGCACATGCCAGTTGGTGGCAGTTTGGAAGTTTGTACTTAAGAAGCTTACTCCCCCCCCCCACCCAAGAGAAAGACTGGGGCTGTCATCTTCTTCAAATGCAGCCTGATGGGAATGAATCTCTATAAAAATGAGAACCAGACCATCTCTTATCATGCCTGAGAGGGTCAGGAAGGGGCACTTGGCTGCTCCAACTTGTGAAGTTTTCCCTCAGGGTCCCATCTGCCTCATCAAATTGTGCTCTGATTCACGGATACCAGCCCCCCTTGGGAGTTATTCTCAAAATCCAAAATCAATAAACAGCTGTCAATCAAACCAGGCTTCCTCTGCTGCTCTCTGGACTGGGGATTTGGGGAGAGGCCCAGGGCTCCATCTTCAGAGCAGCTCACTTGGTTCCCAGTGAAGTTGGATAATTCTCACGATTAATTGCCTCATTAATGGAGGAGATTCACACAGTATATATGCTTTTAGCCAGGTTGTCAGATAACTTTGAAAGGGTTTAATGTCAATAAAAGTTTCAACGCTGCCATTAGTTTAGTTAAGTAAGCGTTTAACAACTCCGCTTGGGTGATTATTGCTCTGGGAAAAGACCCAGATAGGTTATCTGCTCATTTCAATACTCCACAGGGATAAGAACTTGGATTCAAGTGTAAGGAGGTTGCTATGTGAGCCTGGGGAAAGTGGGAGCAGCCATGGAAAAACGAAAATGAATACAAGCTAGATCAAATTTGGACTTTACCAATGTATCACATAACATGCAATTAAGCATGCCATCTGGTTTACTAAGTAATTGGCTCAAGTTTGAAAGCTTGAGTATTAGAATTTACTGGCGTCCTTTATTACCTTGTTAATATTCTTCCTGCCTCAGGACATTTGTATCAGCTTTTCTTGCTACATTGAAGGTTTTCTTCAGATCTTTGCAAGGCTTGCTCTCATAATTCTTTCAGGTTCTTGATTTAAATGTTACCACCTTGAGGACTTCCTTCATCTTCCCAGCAAAAATAGCTCCACCTGCCTTCACTCTAGCCCTTCTCAGTCTTCAACACCTGGGATAGTCATATGTGCTCATTTGTTTATCGTCTGTCTCCCCTCTAGAGCAGAAGGACCAGGTTTGTCTCCTTCACTGCTCTATCTCTGGAGCCAGAAACAATTCTTGGCATGTTATAAGTGCTCCATAAATATATGGAGATGGAATAGATGAAGTGCTAACAATAGGAGTAGTAATAATACTATGAAAAACTTCCTAATTACTCTCATCCAGAAATAAACGCCATTCATATTAGGAAACATTATTCCACATATTATTCTATACGTACTTCTATAACAATAGGAAACAACTATTGGTGCTATTTAAAAGAGTTATAACTTTAATTTCATTTGAATTGAACAGAAACAAAAAATGAAAATAAAGGAAAAGGTAACATTTTAAATGGGGTTTTTTGTTGTTGTTGCTGTAAGAGCCATTATTTCCTCAAAGATATTGCTTAAAGAGATGATGAAAAACATTAAGAAGTTGGTATCATTTTTGAGTTTCTTTTTGTTGAATATATTATTTCTTTTATGATGTCCAAGGTGTACTTCCTCTTGGGCATCTGTAATCCAGGCAATTGTTCACTATTTGCTTATGTTAAAACAGAATCCCTACTTCTGGTCAGTCCTTTCTGTGTGGTCTTCCATTCCTGAAGTTTCAGTTTCAAGATTTCTTATCTGACTGGGTTTCATTGGCATTTCCCCAGCAGGCCCATTGGGTGGCACTGTAGCATTGCTGTTAGAAAGAAGTTTCTAGTGTCACCAGCTGGGGTTAACATCTCATTTCCCCCCATATCCTAACTGTGTGGTCTTGGGAAAGTTACTTACTTTCTTTATTTGAAAAAGTGGAGATGATCAGAGAACCTACTCCACAGGTCTGTTAAATGGATTCCACAGGATAATTCACGCTCTTCCTACAGAGCGTGGCACACAGTAAGCCTGCCCCACTAAATCCCCTTGAGAGAGATCTCATTGCTTTCCCTGTTGTCTGGCCAAAATATCTCTCCTCCTGCCTCACTGTGGAAACAGACAGATCAAAGGTTCTTTTTTCCTGAGACCTCAGGCTTAAATTGCACATATAATATCGTTTCCTTACGTCCAGTCCTCTCCAATGAGGACTTGCAAGTTCAAAAGCTGTGGTCTGAGACACATGTGGCCATAGACGTGAATGATGGGAAGCGAAGGCAGCCTTGGGAGGCTGTGGGAGGCCGGTTCAGGTGAAGCACATTGGAATCATTCTCAGGAGCCAGACACCCCAGAGGAGGTCTATAGTTGGGAAGCAGCAACAGCCGGCATCTGACAAGTTTATTTCCACAGTTGGATGTGATTTGCCTTAATGCTGATATCCCTCCTGCCAAGGTGCATGCTGTTTGCTCAGATGTTGGTCACATTTTGATAATCATTTAACCTTTATTTATTCTGCACACCCCTTGGTGTAGATAATCATTTCTGGCTGCCAGAGGAGGAGAGCTACACGAGTCAATGTGGAACTGGAGGACCCTTCCCGACGGGATTCTTCTCAAGAGATGGATATGTCAATTCAAATTGAAAATCCCTCAACAAAGCTGATCGTAGACAGAACTGGCATTTTTCAATTTCTAGCTGGTGGGAAAAATGGGGAGATTTTCTTATATTTCCTGTTTAGGAATTCTGATGCAGCCTTCTGTTTCTTTCTTTTTTGCTTACCACTACACTTATAGTTTGGTCATTTCTCTGTCATCAACTCAAATATGCTTGAGCTCATCTATTTCCATAACTGGATTAGAGAGATTAGAGAATTCAGAAAGGTAAAATAGTGAAAATGATTTTGAAATTTCACTGGTGAATCTCTGTACCTATCGTGAATGACATTTGACATTTTAAATTAAATTTAATTTGTATTGTCTTTTACCTTCAAAATCTTTTTAGTGTTTGATGTAAAGATTATGGTAGCTTGATAAAAATAAATTAGGGTGCTTTTTAAATATTCTTTTGCTTTCTCTTTAAACTGTAATTTAAATAGTATTAGAATTACGTATGATTTCTATTTGATTCATGGGCTTTTAAAAAGTAATCTTTGTAATGCTAATGAGAATTTTGTGTATATATATACATATATATGTATATATATGTATATATATATTCCTCCCTCCCACCCCCCCAGAGACCTAGGTCTTGGATGTATTTACCAATTTTCTACCACATATATGGATTACTCTTAATCAAGAAAAATGTTACTTGAGCTTCAGGCTCTTGACTATGGATATTACCTTCTTTTGTCTGTGAATCTAAAACTCAGTCAAGGGAGCTAATATAGATAGAGGGTAGAAGGGTCCTTTTGTTCCAAATCATCAGAGAGCAGGGTGAATTGACATCTTAGCCTTGACTTTTTGCTGAACACTGAGTTAGACTTTGGCATTGTGCCCTTAGCTTACACTGAAGAATGTCCTGAAGAAATCAAGTTTTGTAGGAGTATTACTGAAAATATCATATTCTATATTACTCAGTATCATCTGTATGAAGACCTAGACAAGATCTTTTATTTAGACCCTGTTTCATATGGTAACTGCGCCCTTGAAATATGGCTAGTGCAATGAGGAAATAGATTTTATTTAATTTTTAATTAATTTAGATTTAAGAATTAATTCTAGCTGTGTGACCTTGGGAAGAATGAATATTCAACAAAACTTTTGGGAAACTTAAGTATGTTGAAACAAAATGGGTATGCAAATCTACTTTTTCTATTGCACATTTTATGCAATCTAAATATAGATCAAGTATTTCTAATGAAAATTTAGTGCCTTTACTGAGATATGCTACAAGTGTAAAATACACATTATATTTTGAAGATTTATTGTGTAAAAAATCTCATTACTATTTTTGTATTTGTTATATGTTGAAATGATAATATTTTGGATATATTGTGTTAAATGAAGGGTTATTAAAATTAATGCCACCTTTCATCTGGGTGGCTCAGTCAGTTAAGCATCCAACTCTTAATTTCACCTCAGGTCTTGAACTCAGGATTGCGCTCAGTGCAGAGTCTGCTCGATAGTCTTGATAGTCTCTCCTTTTCCCTCTGCCCCTCTCCCTGCTCGCTCTCTCTTTTTCTCTCTTTCCCAAATAAATAAATAAAATCTTTTAAAAAATTAATACCCCCTTTTTTGGTTTACATTTTAAAGTGTGGTTATTAGGAAGTTTGAAATATCATATGTACCTCACATCATATTTCTATTGGATGGCTCTGCTATATACTAATAGTCCAGGAAAAACTTTTTTTTCCCCAAGGACTTATATATATTTTTTCTTTTCTCAAAGAAAATATGGATATTATAATCACACTTTATCTAAAAAAGTTAAATTCTTGGCTATTGGAAGATCACAGCTCTACTTTTGGTTCAGTGTTATTTCCTCTAAGATTTTATCATTTTTGTGTCTTCATTTAATTTTTCTTCCCAGTCTTATCTTCCTGCTATGCCTGTATTTTCACTTGGTGTGATTTAATTTAGTTTACAGTTGTTCAATTTATCATGTTCTTGTGAGCAACCCCGAATCATGCTATGGAGAAACCGTGTGCCTCATGTGCTTCCATATGAACTTGTCCAAGCGATCAACATGGCAAAGCACAAATAATGGTATGATCAACATCTTCCTTTTGAAAGGAAAAATACAGAAATATAAAGGGATTGGCATTTTGAAAGCTCAAAGTGCCACATGGTTCAACACAAGAAATAGATTTCTAAAAGCCACTTAGGTTTGTGGTCAGTTTCTGGAGCTCTGGAAATCCTTCCTAGAGTGTTTTTAATAGAAGAACCTAGCCTTTCGCTAATTGAATGTCACCAGTTAACTGATAACATCAGTGTTGTTGAATCTTATCACGAGGGAATGATTTCCTGCTGCTGGATAATGCTGAGGTGAAGCTTAAATATATGAGTACAACATTAAAGAGGTTGATAATATGGCTACATAATGGTGCCATGATTGATTGCCTATTATATGGAATTTATAGTACTTCAATCTTTTTTGCCTGTGAAACCCAGTCGAGTGTTCACTATAATGATTTTATCTGGGGCTACATTGAAAGATCAGCTAGTTCTATAAACTGATCTATGATACTCAAATGACCCTGAACTTTGAAGCCACAAAGACCTAGATGTTCGAATTTCAACTCTTCCCTTTCTTAAGTAAGTGACTTCTGGTAAATTTCCCAATATCTCCATGGGCCTCATTCTCTCATCTTCAAAATGGAGATGATATAGCTATCTTTCATGGCTGCTATGAAGTCATGTGTCTATAGAATCTGGGGGGATGCTGGGAACATGATAGGTGCTCAAAATCACATACTTCTCTTGTCCTCCCTCGTTACTCCGTATTAGATTGCAGGTGACCAGCTGTTACGGTGGACACGTGAATTTCTGGACTTCCCCCACCTCCCTGCCTTCCATCTCCACCATCTTTTTCGCAGTGGCTGACATCTGTTGAGTGTTTACTCCAGGCCACATGCTTTACTCTTATATCCTCACACAAGCTTTTGAATAGATGAGGACTGGTTGTAGGGCTTGGGCAGGTTAAATAACTTGCCTAGGGAAGTATTCCTTCTTATGCTGAGAAAGAGAACCCAAAATCAAAAGTATGTCTGTCTGACTACAGAGCACATGAAGCTTTCATCATATACATTGATTACAATACGTCATTGACTTCAGTTCTCTGAAACATTGAAGGTTCTGGAATTGCAGGACAATATCTCTAAAGAATTTTGGCTGCACTCAGGGAGCAGCCACCCTGTGACTGGCAGGGGTCAATCTGGCTTGAATTTACTTCTTTCTGGTGGGGACTGCAGAAACAAGAAAGAGAGTACCATTTTTATGAGATCATACTTTTTATTCAGAAAGAGGCATATCAATTAATTAACTATCACAAACATAAAATACTTCAATGAGCGTAAGGGTTAACAATTATAATCAATTTGAGCTCTGGCTTTTGGACTGAGTTTATAAAGTAACTAGCATAAGCTCCTCTCTTTAAATATTAATTTAAAAGGCAAGGACAAAAAATCTATGCTGGATTCTTTCCTGTCCAGTGAGTGTATGATTGTTGGTTTGCCAACTGGCCTCTGAACAAGGAAGGCAAGGAGAGATAAACAGAGGGGTAGATTACTACAGGCTTGCAGATGGCAGGCTTAATAAGCAAGGGAACTTACACAAAGCTTGTGGTAGGTGACCACAAGACCAGTAGATCTCCATCCATACTGATCTGCCAGAATCTTAAAAATTTATCTAGAAACCTTAATGGTGTTGTCACATATACCATCCAGATGATCTCAACAACACATTGCTCTCTTAAGGCTGGGTGTTTGAAAATGGCTCCCACTGAGAGAACAGCCCATAGCACATACATTCCAAGGACAGGGGTGAGGAGCATTGAGTTGCCTGGTCCAGCTCCTGGGGCAACCAGTGGTCATGTGCTCTTGAGGATCTCCTCCACCATTGATATTATCACTTATTACAGGCACTATGTCATTCAGTAAGCGTGTCTCCTAATGCATAGCTTCCGTCTTTTAGTAGCTGAAATTTAAAATGGCCAAAGCAAGGCAACGCAAAGCAAACCATGCAAAAGGAAAAACAGATGCAAGAAACATAATTTTGTTTGGCTCTAGACTTTCCTATCTTCCCCAGTTTTCCTCCATCCAGTGTATGGCACTTGACTAATAAAAAAAGACCTTTATACTTCCTAGTTATTTTGTGAGCAGATAGAGTTTGTTTATTCCAATGGACATAGGAAATTTTATTCATATATTTATTCATCAGAAAATATGTGTTGATCATTCTATTTGACTAAATAGATTATAAACTTTATGACTGCTCTTGGCACTACAGGTAAAGAATGACTGGAAGCTAGAGCTTTTTTGGGAAACCAGGTTTTGAGGAGGAGAGAATAAGTGGCCATACTGAGGTGAGAGGTGGACATGGAGGGTCTGAAGAGAGGGGACAGTGTCAAACAGAAAGGGTGGGGAAAGATGGAGACACCAGAAAGACATTCTCTTCTTTCAACTGCCTAAGCTATGACAGAGTCAAAAATTATTTGTTGAATGAACAAACTTTGTCAAGAATTGGTTCCTCTCCGGGCACCTGGGTGGCTCAGTGGGTTAAAGCCTCTGCCTTTGGCTCAGGTCATGATCTCAGGGTCCTGGGATCAAGCCCCACATCGGGCTCTCTGCTCAGCAGGGAGCCTGCTTCCTCCTCTCTCTCTCTCTCTGCCTGCCTCTCTGCCTACTTGTGATCTCTGTCTGTCAAATAAATAAATAAAATCTAAAAAAAAAAAAAAGAAGAGTTGGTTCCTCTCCAAAAATGGGCCTCACAACAAACTTATCTTTGAGGTGTTTCCCAATTCCATGGAAGGTGTGGTGGGTAATGGTGGTGTTGGGAACACTTAGAGATTCTCTCTCATGAGAGACTTGGATAACATGGTCAAGGGTAAATAAAAAGAGAGGTTGAGAAGATTCTCAAAATGCTCCTTAATAAAAACTACAAACATAAATATCAGTTTGACTTCCCTCTTGTTTTAAGTCTTTATTTATTGTATTAAAGTGTAGATTTTGGGGCACCTGGGTGGCTCAGTCTGTTGGGCATCTGCCTTCAGCTCAGGTCATGACCCTGGAGTCCTGGGATCAAGTCCTGCCTCAGGCTCTGTGATCAGCGGGGAGCTTGCTTCTCCCTCTGTCTGCCATTCCCTCTGCTTGTGCTCTCTCTCTTTCTCTCTCTGACAAATAAAATCTTAAAACAACAACAACAACAGTGTATGTTTTGAGATCTGTGTGTAAAGTACCCTTGTCAGAATTAAGTCTTACAAATTCAGTGTTTTCCTTTATGGGAGGGTGCTTATACAGTCTGGGGCACCAGAATCAAAGTTATCGCCTCCTCCACCCCCCTCCACCATGTTCTGTGAAATGCTCGCCAACATTTACGTATGGTTCTGTTGTTTTCAGGGGTTTACTTTACAGCCAGTTTTGGTTCACTGTCATGTGGAATGCAGAAGGGGATGTTGGGCTTCAGAGTCTCATCATGGATTTCTAGGTAGTTTTTATTTATTTAATTTTTAAAAGTTTTTATTTATTTATTTGAGGGGGGGAGAGCAAACAAGTGTGCCAAGCCGGGGGAGAGACAGAGAGAGAGAGAGAAGCAGGCTCCTCGTGGAGCAGGGAGCCCAATGTGGGGCTTGATCCCAGAACCTCAGGATCATGACCTGAACCAAAGGCAGATTCTTAACCGACTGAGCCACCTAGGTGACCCACTTGGCCATTTTTAATCTCCCATTATCTTTTTCTAGGTAAGTCGATGTTTTGTAATGTTGAGAAGACTTTTAAGAGTCTGAATATATGCTCTTACTTATTACAATTGCTACTTTATTGCTTAGGGAAGGCTTATGTAAGATGTTTAAAGAAGACAGAAGACTGATCCCCAAGAGAAAAATAACATTTTGCTGTGATGGGACCAGGGGTTCCCCAAAATGTGTCACTTTGGCATATTGATTGTTTTGAATTAAGGTTACTAAAAAACAGCTGGTGTAAGAAAGACAGTGACCCTCTCTGTCCCCCCTGACAACAAGAAGTAAATTCCCTTTGGGAAGGGTTCCTTCCCTGCAGGTGGAGAGGAGACTGCAACCTTATCGTGAGAGATAGGGAATTCAGGGCTGAGCAGGCTCTGTAAACAAACTCTCTTACTTCTTCATTAATTTGCTACTCCAAGCCCCCACTTCTTCGTTTTGTCAATTCTTCACAAATTTATTTATCTAAGAGCTATAAAAGCTGTGTGCTTTGGTCACTTTTTTGGAGTGTCATATGCTTTTGAGCTCCCATATGTACAAAATTCAATTTGTTTTTCTCCTGTTAATCTCTCTTATATCAGTTTAATTATTAGATCAGCCAAGGAACTAGAAAGGGAGGAAGGAAAAGTTTTTTTTCCCTTATATATAAACCATTTCCACTACAAACCTTGGAGTGAATTTCTTGTGTTTCTTTTACCCTCTAGGTTCTTGAATGAATTGAGACGGTACTCATGATAACTTGGTGTTTGTTCTTTCATGAGGTGGTAGCACTGGAGCTAAGTGGTATGCCATTTATTCATGGAAAAAAATCACAAAAAGGAATAATTTCTGCTGAATGTCATGCTGCTGTGTTCTACGTAAGGCGGGCAGGAAGTGGGTGATGAAGGAGTTTCCTGTAAGACCACAAGAATTTGTTGGGGTCCCACAGCATACCCAGCACCATGGTGATGTGCTTAAAATGGTTAGAGCAAATTGATTCAAGAGCTGTCTGACTTGGGGAGGGCAAAACTCATTGATTTTTTTTTTTTCCTTAAAATAATCTTTTTTGGTATGGTAAAAGATGACATTTACCACTGTAACCATTTTTAAGCACACCATTCAGCGGCATCAATTATACTCACAATGCTGTGCAGCCACCCCTACCATTTCCCAAAACTTGTTCATCACTTCCCCCTACAACCACTAAGTAATAACTCCCAGTTTCCCCCTCCCCCATCCCTGGTAACCTCTAATCCACTTTCTATTTCAATGAATTTGCCTATTCTAGATATTTTATCTAAGTAGATTCACGAAATATTTGTCTTTCTGTGTTATTTTACTTGGCCTAATGTTTTCAAGGTTCATGCATGTTGTATAAAGTATTGGAACTTCATTTATTTTTATGGCTGAATTATATTCTATTTATGTATATAGCACATTTAATTTATCTATTCATCTTGTGATGGACTCTTGTATTGTTTCTACCTTTTGGCTATTGTGAATAATGCTGCAGTGAACATGGACACACAACTGTGTTTGAATATCGGTTTTCTGTTCTTTTGGGTATGTAACTAGGAGTGAAATTGCTGGATCATATGATGATTTTTCACATTTTATAGAAGCACCAAACTCTTCCTACATCAGTTTCTACCAGCAATGTATGAGGATTCTGATTTCCATGTATCCTCACCAGCTCTTTTTCTATTATTGTGAATATGGCCATCCTAGTAGGTTTGAAGTGATATCTCATGGTTTTGCTTTGCATTTCCCAGGTGATTAATGGTGCTGAGCATCTTCTCATGGGCTTATTGGCTATTTGTGTGTCTTCTTTGAAAAGATGTCTATTCAAGTATTTTGCCCATTTTTAAATGGGTTGTTTGTTTTTTGTTGTTGGGATGTAAGAGTTTTTTTTATATGTTTTGGAATTAAACCTTTAATGAGATGTATGATTTGGAAAAACTTTCTCCCATTCTGTATTTTTTCCTCACTTTCTTAATAATGTCCTTTAATACACAATTTTTTTTTTTAAATTTTTGTGAAGTCCAACTTAGCTTCCTTATCTTTTGTTGCTCTTACTTCTGTTTTTATATTTAAGGATCCATTGCCAAATTTAAGGTCATGCAGATTTACCCCCATGTTGTCTTCTAGGAGTTTTATAGTTTTAGCTTCTTTATTATATTTAGGTCACTGATCCATTTTGAATTAATTTTTGCCTATGGTGTGAGGAAAGGGTTCAACTTAATTCTTTTGCATATAGAAATCAAATCATTTCTAATCATTGACTCTTTATTTTTTTCACATTTTTTTCTTTCTTGTCTGTATTCTTAAAAGTTAAAAATAAGACAAACTAAACTCATTACCTCACACTTTAAAAGTCCATTTATGACATTTATCTGTCCAGAGAGAAGCAATAACCACAAACTGCTCTTTCTCAGTAGGATCTAAAAAGTGCAACTTCCTTCTCTGAGGGGACTTATGTGTGACAGACAGCTTGTTATGGAATTATAAACTTTTATGGATAACTTGAAATAGAGATTCCCTAGTGTCCTTTAGGGTTAGATAGTCACCTGTACTGTTCCTCTGGAATGTCAGAAATAAGCTTGACCTGCCTGTTTGGAAACTACTGATATCATGAGGTTATTTTAACATCCAGAAGATAATCAATACATGTATATACTGATGGATGGGCTTGAGGAGAGATGCCTCTGGCAGAATCTCAGTCCCATTTTGATTTTGACAGCTCAGGGTCCACAACTATGTCTGTTCATCTTTCAAGAATTTTCTTTGCTTAAGGAAATTTGTGGCCTTTCTTTTTCAGTAGAATTTTTTCCTTAATGAAGGGTTATAGTTCCTATAGGAAAGCTGCAACTTCCCCAACTCATTTTATTTCAAGAAAATGTAATGAGCATCTATTACGGGTTAAGTGTTATGCTAGGCATTGGGAATCCCAAGAAGAATAAGAAACAATTCTTGCCCCAGGGTAATTTAACAATGCAGTGAGGGAGATAGATATGTATATATTCAGGTTTACTAAATTATTAGAGACTGATGATAGTACTTCCCAGAAGTGTAAGAGCTGGGACATTTTGTAAGGTGGTCTTTGGACCCAGAATGTCAAGATTCAGATACTATTTGTATAACTTGCTAACTGCATGTGGGGGAGCTGGTTACTTAATCTCTCTGAGTCTTAGTTTCCCATTTATAAAATGGAAACAATCATATCTAAGTGAGAATATTATGACAAGACAAGAGAGATTCAGAGATATGGTAAGTAAATATTCCTGTTTGGCACACAGTCATCACTCAAGAGCAAATGTTTATAGAGTGCTCCATGTAGTTCCAATATCTCTACAGAATTAAACAATCTATGAGGCAGATGCTGTCTCCATTTTAGGGATGACACTGAGACTTATGAAGGCTAAGTTGTTTGTTCCAAGCCGTATAGCTAGTGAGTAGGGATACCAGAATTTGAAGCTAACCCATCTATTCACAGAACTTATATCCTTAGCCACTGTTATATAACACGTAATGTTCTATCTATATTCACACCCTTGAAGGACAAATTTTTGAGAGTTGGGATAATCATGGAAGGCTTCCTGGAGGAATTAGACCTTGAGTTTGCCTTGGGGTAGAATAGGAAAACCTTAGTTATTCTTTCTTTCTAAATTCCAGTTTAAATACATGATATTGTGTTAACACTGTGTGGATTGAGAACAGGATTTTGATTTTTGGAAATGCCCTGGGGTTAAAACTTATCTGCTAGCTTCTTCCTGATATTTATTAAACTCGACGATGCTGCATTTCTCTAACCATCACATTTCAGTATTCAAGACTATGAACGACAAGCTCCCACAAGGGCTGTGGTGCCAAGGAGAGGATAAGGCTACAGTCCAGGGCCTGTCACTCAGGGTTAGAGCTGTCCTCACCCTCCACTGGATGCATAAATCGTAGGCTAAAAGGGGGCAGAAATGGAATTGGCTTCTTCAGAACTCTCTCTAGTTATCCAGTAAATACTCTTAAAATTGGAGAAATGTCAAAAAAAAAAAAGCCCCAAAACTTTGCAATCTGATAAAAATGACAGCTTATGCTGCTCAAGTGAGAACTTTTCCAAGCTAGAAGTCCATCTGTTTACTTGTTGATAATATGCGTAGCTCATGATTGTGGGAATTAGCCCAATTTGTACCCATACGACTGTGTGAGCATAATCTTACAAAATGATTGGCAGCACATAATATATCAAGATCTTTTTATTCCCTGTATTAATATAATATGAACTGTGAGAAGATTAAAGTCTCATTTACATAACCTGAGATAAAAGGAGGTGAGATATTGTAATTATCCTTTCAAGCTAAATTTCACTGCTATTTAAATTAACCTATGTGAAGAGCAAGTTAACCCCAAGGAGAGCTTTTGCCCCACAAAATCTACTTGTGAAATCAGGGGCATTTATAAGCTGGTCAATCAATTAGCTATTTGCTGTGTAGATGTGGACTTCAAGTTAAAGGTGAGGATAAGGAACTGGGGGCTGCTGTGTTGCTTTAGGGCATTGTAATTTTTCTCTGATGGTGTTCCATTTTTATTTGGGCAAAATGGACAATATTATTACAGCCGGCCACACTTTCTTGGTTTTTCAAAGCAGTGAGCTGGAGAGAGCAATGATTTGGAGTCAGAAATTATGGGTTTGGATGTAAGCTCTGCCATGTACTAATTCTATGACCACATGGGGGTCAATACCCCTCAGAGCTCAGCTTGCTTAAATTTCCACAGGTCTACATGAGATCTGTATCTAATAGTTAAAAAATGCTATGATTCTCATAGAAATCTTATGAATACCTGCCAGAGAGAGATATAGTTAAACAGATATTTTAAAATCTGCTATGTCCTGTAATCTTAAAATCTAATATTAATTAAAAAAAAAAGTTCTGAAGTTTCTGAGTTTTAAAAAACCAGAATGTTCTACTACTTGTGTTCATTTTAGCATTGGAAGAAGTAACAGGGGAAAAGGAAGCTAGAGCTTGTCGGATGCTTGGACTATCATTAAAAATTAAGTAAGATGTTAAAATAAAAATTAATTATTTTTTATGATCCTAAAAGTTACAGTGAAATCCTTTGGGGCTTTACCAGAAAAGAAGTTCAAAAGATAGTTGCTTCGATTGTAGAAATCCCCGTGTAACAAGTCACCCCACAGGTTAGTGGCTTAAAATACAAATGTTATTTCACAATGGTTGTGGGGCAGAAATCTGGGCGTGGCTTATCTGGGTGTCTCTAGTCCAAGGTTTTGTGGTTGGCATCATCCTGCCTGCTGGATCCACAGTCTTATCTGAAGGTTTGGTAAGGGGAGGGCTTGCATCTGTGCTCACTCAGGTGGTTGTTGGAAGGATTTAGCTCCTTGCAGCCTGTTGATTAAAAGCCTTCCCTCTTAGTGCTTTGCTTTACGGACTTCACAGGACAGCTGAAAACACAGCTGCTGGATTCCTCACAGTGAGTGAGAGAGTGAAAGAAAATGAACACCCAGGGCAGCAGTTACAGTCTTTCTATAATCTGATCTTATAAGAGACATCCCATTACTAGTACCATATTCTATTAATTAGAAGTGTGTCAATAATCTCAACTCAGCCTTAAGGCGAAGGGATTGTATAATGACATTAAAACCAGAAGATGAGGGTCACTGGGGACATAGTAAAGGCTGTATGCTATAACACTAAATATTCTTTCTCCTTATTTATTTCAGGAACATGATTATAGATCCAGAAAATGCTTCCTCTGTGTCTTTTACTTGAACGGAAAACAAAAATCTTTACAATTGGATGCCATTATTTAGGAAAGGTAAATTCCAGCCCTCCCTTAAAATATGTGACATATTGGTAAATTTCAGTGACTGTAGAGGACTATGGATATGTGATCATGAATTACCAAATAACATCAAAGTATAAAGGAGAAGCAAAGGTGGGTCACCTTGCAAACTAAGGTAATTTCCTCTAGGTTGGCTATGGGTCGCTTGTAATCATAGTTTATCAATCTTTGCTGAGAAGTCACATGAAAGCTGGTATCTTTCAGCTTGATTATTACTGTAGCCTTTTTATATACTGAGCATCATGAGGAGAGGTGTTATTCTGGGCCAAATAGCTGAGTGGACATGACTGTTTCTCTGCCTTCATTAACTGTACTCTTTCCCTTTCTGGTACTCTCGTCATCTCTGCCAACTCTTGCTGGCAAGAAAAGATATGAAACTAGTAACTTGGAGTTATATCAAAGTATTAGCTCATCTAGTGATATTTGCATTTTAAGCCTGGCTTCATAGAATGAAAGGCTCTGTCCCCTGGTGAAGGAATTTCGGTAAACAGGTGGGAAAGATGTTTTCTCTCTTGAGAGTGCCTGCAGAAGGAAAATGCCTCAGTTCCCATTCAGGAGGTAGTGGCCCACTCCTCCGAAAGGTGAAGTCCCGTTTCTGTTTCCAACCCAGGATCATGGAGCAGTGTGCTGAGCTGAAGGTCATTATGTTTCTGGGGCACAGCAGATATAACCTCTGTTTCCTGGTGTTTAACTCTGATGCATTGTGAAGGAGAGCAGGAAGGGACGATATTTAATTGCTGGAGGAGAGTTCTATTCTTTCTTTTGTTCAGCTGAGTGAAGATTCCTGAGAGTCAGAAACTGTGGGAAATAGTGAATACCGTGGGTTTGGCGAAGGGGGTAGGAAGGAAGGAAATTGATATAAATTGTATATGGTGCATTTCACAATTTTCTTTATTTTCCTTTTTGAGACATTGGCATTATTGTTTCTAATCTGTAAATGAGGAAAATGTGTGCTTAGCAAAATTGGGTGATTTTCTGCATTCTTAAAATGGGGAAGTTGCTGGTCCTTATCTCAGGGTGTTGTTGTGAGGATTAAATGGGTTAACACCTAAAAGAGTCGGATAAATGCTTGTTGTTGTTCTCATTACTATGACTGCTGCTTCACAAGGTCACGTAGTTAGGAGTTAGGGTAAGAATATGAACCGGGGTACCTTATGCAACCTGTTCTGCTTCCTTTAAAATGAGTAATTTGATAGTTGGCGGTGGGAGGCGGGTTTGGGTGGGTGCGGGAGCAGGGAGAGAAGGTAAAGAATTGCAAGTGGTAGGGAAAGAGGCCGTGAGGCGGTTTATGTGACAGGAGCAACCGAAGAGTGTGGGAGTTGATGTAGGCAGACATGAATCGCTGGAGGGTTTTAAAGTCAACTGTGATTTATTTGAATTTGATATGATATTGAATGCCAAGGGAGGATGTTGGGAGGGTGCATTATTTGGTCAAAGCAGGGGTGGAGAAAAAGTTTTAGAGGTGACATTCTCAGCCACTAAAAAGGAAGGGAGGACAGAGGATGAGAGGCTTTTCTTAAAAATACACCGAGGCCAGGAATGGGGGGAGTAGCAGGCAGAAAATAACTTAGAATGGGTTAAATAAGCATTGGGCTGGGGAATGCTGCCTCAGTGTTTGGCCACTTTCCACTCCCCCCAGACGTATCTGTGGGCTCCCAAGAGGTAGCCTGGTTGGCACCTGGGATACTGCTTTAGCACCGTGGGAATGAGTGGTTTCTCATGGAGCCAGAAATCCAGCAAGGCTTGCCAACACATCTCCATGGTTTTATGCTTGCCAGTCAGTAATGAGGCCCAAATGAGGTGCGGGTTCCTGCAAAAGACTGCATGGATGAGCTTGCAGAATTGCAAAAGTAGAATTAGTCACAGAGGCAGGGTGGTTGTCCGCCTGAAAGTGTGGTGCACAGCCCTGATTTGTGGCTTCATGACATGCATTGGCAGGGCAAGATGGAATCATGTGAATTTGAGGCAGTGGAAAGCTCTGTAATGGGCAAAGGGGGATGCCTGCAGTGACAGAGGCCTCTAGTTTCGAAGGGACTATAAAGTCAGCTATGAGTTTGGGCTTTGTGTTGTGGAAGAGAACTGTAAATGCTAGGCTCTTGTTCTCTTCTCTGTTGAGTGGAGAAATGTCAAGTCCAGTGGCATGAGAAGTGGTGTGGTCTCCTGTCTGCATGTACTGTACTAATTGTGCCCTTTCAAGGGGGACAGTACCTTCTTTCACCAGGGCTGCAGTTTTCAAGATGCTAGGCCATGGGGAAAAGTATTATGTTCATCCGTGCCTTCCTGAGAGTCAGTGACCTCCTCTCCCATCTTCAGTCCCATCCAATCCTAGACCTGGTTAGAAAATGTCTCAAAAACTCCGGCTTCCCTTCCTGGTGGGATCTGGAATGGATCTTGCTGTTTTGGACATAGCATCAAAAGCATCAAGAATGAGCCCTTCCTCACTCCCTCCGAGGGACCCCCTTTGCTGTTTCTCTGGGAGGGTGTCCTGTGAGCCAGCAGAGCAGATCATCAGGAACCTGCTATAACCATCGGCATTGTTTTTAGTGGGAGCATTCATTTTGTTATTTGCTGCCCTATTGGATCCTTCCATAAACTGGCAACTACTTGAGCCACTTTATTTCCCGTGTATTTTTTCAGTTCTTGATGCTCCAAGCTAGACTTTCTGGCCCGTTTCAGGGTTCAGATTGTAAAATTCAGAAGAGAATGACAAGGGATGGGAAGCACCAGCTTCTGTCTTCCCAATCTCTTTTATATGAGGAAAATCTTTGCATTGCCCAGACACCCTTGGATAAATGAACTAATGTATCTGGAGGTTCTGGTTACCACCCTGGAGAACCAAAGGGATTGATAACGTGCTGGGTTTCACACTGGTTAAGGAGTTGTAAAACTAATATGATGTTGTATGTCGATTGTATCTCAATAAAAAAAAAAAAACACAGTTGTGGCTGAACTTATCATGGGCAATATGAGACTTATTTAAAGAATGTGGCCTGAGGCACCTAAACACTTTCACCATGTGAGCATTTATAGATTTGGAGCCGTGGCAATCTCTCCCTGTTTTGCTCACTGCCGCTTCTTTCGCTGAAGCCATCTTGCTTAGTTCACTCTTCTTCCTCTTGCTTCTTTAATTTCCAGTTCTCTCTCTCAACAAACTCCCTCATCTGTCCTCTAATTCCTAGGCCATTTCCATCAGTTTCCACTAGGAGTACATTCTTGTGGCCTGGGCTGTTCTCTGCAAGCACATCTTGGTCTCTTGGGGGATTTTTGGAGAGCAGTATGGGGGGTAAAGCTCGGCCCACTTGAAACAGATTTTGAGTCTGAATACCCAAAATTTGGATCTCAGGCCAGTCCTTATTAGCTTGCCCTGTTGGAACCTTTCAGATATTGGCAACTGCTGGTAGGCCAAGAGGGAGTTCAGCGGAGCAAGGAGCTCAAGGAGGGAAGAGTCAAAGAACCTCTAACAAAGTTGTAAGAGAACTGTTACAACCGTGTCTGACTCTGTTTGGGCTGCTATAACAGAATACCAGAGGCTGGGTGGGTTAAACATCTACAATTTATTTTTTATCATACTGTGGGTCAGGAAATCCAAGATCAAGGTGTTGAGAGATTTGGTGCCTGGTGAGAACATTCTTCATGGTTTGGACACAGTCATTTCCTCGCTGTATCCTCACATGGTGAAGAGAGATTATCTCTCTCATGTTTCTTCTTAAGGGCACCAGTCTCATTTATGAGGGCTCCATCTTCAAATACCACCTCACTGGTGATACAGCACAAAATTTGGAGGGAGAGACACATTCAGCCCATAGCAAACTGACATGATAGTTTTGGCCATAGAGCATGCTGAGACCTCAGTGGCAGACAATCCAGAAAGAAGAAGAAGTTGCGACCAGGTGGGATTAGGGTTAGTGAAAATGTGTCAGTATCTAAGCGGTATGGAAACATAACTGAATTTTGTATATTAATTTTGGATCCAGCAACTTTGCCGCAGTTTTTAAATTAATTCCAACAACTTTTTAGTCGACTCTTTAGGGTTTTCTCTATACAATATCATGTCTGCAAATAGAGAGCTTTATTTCTTCCTTTTGGATTTGGATGTCTTTTACTTCTTTTTCTTGCTTAATTGCTTTGGGTAGGACTTCCAGTACTATTAAGAATAAAAGTAGTCAGAGTAGGTTTCCTTTTCTTCTTCCTAATTTTGTTTTCTTTATTTATTTTTAAAGCTTTTATTTATTTTGGGGGGGGAGGGGAAAGGGAAAGGGAAAGAGAGAATCTCAAGAAGACCCTGTGCTGAGCAGGGAGCCCAATGCAGGGCTCAATCCCATGACCTTGAGATCATGACCTGAGCTGAAATCAAGAATGGGACACTTAACTGACTGAGCCACCCAGGTGCCCCTTCTTCCTAGTTTCATATCTAGCTCATATCTAGTATGATATGAGCTGTGGGCTTGTCATAGATGGCCTTTATTATATTAAAGTATGTTCCCTCTATATCCAGTTTGTTGAGAATTTTTTCATTAATGAATGTTGTTCTATGATCAATTAATTTACAGCAAAGGAATTCATAATATACAATGTGGAAATGACAGTCTCTTCAGTAAATGGTTCTGGGAAAATGGGACAGTCACATGCAAAAGAATGAAGCTAGACCACTATCTTAGAAAATCAAGTTAAAATGAATGAAAGATTTGAATATAAGACCTGAATCCATAAGACTCTTAGAAGAAAACATAAATGATAAGCTCCTTGACATCAGTCTTGGTCATCATTTTTTGAATTTGGCATCAAAAGAAAAAGTGACAAGAGCAAAAATAAATGAGTGGTTCTGTATTAGAGTAAAAGGCTTCCACACAGTAGAGGAAACCATCAACAAAATGAAAGGCAACATATTGAATGGATGAGAGTATTTAAAAATCATATATCTGATAGGTGGTTAATATTCACAATATCTAAAGAACTCATACACCTCAGTAGTAACTGTCCCCTGACCCCCAAAAACTGAATTAAAAAATGGGCAGTGGAACTGAACAAACACTTTTTCAAAGAAGACATACAAATGGCCAATGGGTAAGTTAAAAGGTGTTCACTACCACCAATCGTCAGAGAAATGCAAATTAAAATCACAATGAGATCTTGCTTCATTACCTGTTAGGATGGCTATCATCAAAAAGATAACAGAGAGCAAATGTTGGCAAGGATGTGGAGAAAGGAGAACCCTGTGCACTTTTGGTAAGAATGCGAATTTGGGTTGCCACTAGGGAAAACAGTATGGAGATTCAAAAATTTAAAAAGTGAACAATTATATGATCCAGCAAGTCCACTTATGAGTATATGTCCATGAGAAATGAAAACATGCCCCCTTGTTCATGGCAGCATCATTCACTATAGTCAAAACCCAGAAACAACTTAAGTGTCCATCAGTGGATGAATAGATAAGACATACACACATATACATACCATGGAATTTGCTTAGCCATAAAAAAGGAAATCTTGCTATGTGAGACAATAGGGTTGTCCTTGAGGGCATTATGCTAAATGAAATAGACCAGGAATCACTTATATGCAGAATCTTAAAAAAAAAAAATTCAAACTCATAGAAACAGAAAGTAGGAAAGAAGTGGTTGCCAGAGGCTGGGAGTGGGGAATAGGGGGGGAGTTTGGTAAAAGGGTGAAACTTTCTACTATAAATAAATAAGCTCTCAGGATCTAATGTAAAACACAGTGACACAGATAACATTATCTAAGTGCCTTAATTATATGTTATTACACAATGTATTATGTTATTTTAATATACAGGAGTTGTATTACATAAAATTTAATATACAGGAGTTGTATTAAGTAAAATTTGCTGAGAGAGGAGGACATAAATGTTCTCACACACACAAAAGATATGGATGCTGGGCGACGTATGTGTTAATAAACTAGATGGTGGAACTCTTTCACGATGTATATGTATATGATATCACCACAGTGTACACTTTAAATAGCTTATAATTTTTTCAATTATACCTAATAAAGCTGGAAAAAAGTCCAGTTCCTTATTGCTACATCACACTGTCTCCCTGGCTGCCACTGAGCCATCAGAAGTCAGTTAAATTGTGTCCCAGGAACTCTGCTCTAGAATGTAGGCAAGGAGGTAATACACTTCAGGCATATTTAAACAAAATGCTGACACTGAATCATGTAAGCTTTAGTTATTTAAAAAAAAAATCACTTAGGTGGAGTAGACAGAAAAAAGGAGCCGCTGTAATGCTTTGTCATATCAGGAGGCACCCTCAGCAATTACATCAAATACTGAACAGTCACTTTTAATTTTGTCCCACGAGCCGTGATATCAGCCTTTCGCTTCTCTCTCTTGGTAGAGATCTGTTCACTCTGTCCTGGATCTTTTTTTTTTTTTTTAAAGATTTTATTTATTTATTTGAGAGAGAGAGAGAGAGAGAGAGAATGAAAGAGAGGGAGCATGAGAGGAGAGAGGTCAGCGGGTAGAGCAGACTCCCTGCCAAGCAGAGAGCCTGATGTGGGACTCGATCCTGGGACTCCGGGATCATGACCTGAGCCGAAGGCAGTCGCTCAACCAACTGAGCCACCCAGGCGCCCTCTGTCCTGGATCTTTAAAGAATCTCTCAGCTCATGGTTCCGATCTAAAATTTACTTTATGTCCACAGTTTGTAGACTTTGAAGTCATGATGCTTTTTCTTAAAACAATATCAAGGATATTAAAATTTCAGTGAGTTTTCACGGATCCAGACAATGTGTTCTCTGCAGCACAATGAGAATGCTTTTAAAATTGATCTCTGAACTGTTTTACAACTGTGTCTATTACAAGCTTATAGACACTTATTCTGAATTTTTTATCTGCTATAGGTTGTTCACTTTTGTTCTCTCAATGTGCCTTTTTTCCCTTAAGTTGTATACTTTTTTTTTTTTTCCTGGCATAACATCAATTTCTTTAGCATTGCATTTGTGATTTGTCCATGAAATAAAGGCATATGCTCCTCTATGTAATTGTCCAGAATAATTTTTTTATGTATAAAATACTTTGATTGTTTCTGAAATCATTCTGAGGATCTATAATGTGTCCATTCCATTTTCCCATTGACACTTTGAGAACTTCTGAAAACACTGAATAGTAAGGATGTTTCCAAACCTGCAATTTAGTCTTAAAGCCAGAATCAAAATACAAATTCTGCTGAGACATATTCTAACAAGCATTTCTATCAACTGTTAAAACAGCAGAACATATTATTTTAAAAACAGTCACTTTGCTTTTGAATGCTGTGTTTGAACCATTTTTTAACTCTTCCTTTCTCTTTCTCTTTTTCTTTCTTTCCTTCCTTCTTTCCTTCCCTCCCTAACCTCCTTCCTTCCACAAATATCTACCCTATGGCAAATTTCATTCTAGGCTCTGGTGTATTTCAGAAAGAACCAGGAAGTCAGTCTGGCTGGAGCTGAGTGAGCAAGGAGATGAGGCTGGAGAGATGGTGAGGTGGGTGGAGGTAGTGAGCAGCAGTCAGATTCTGGATGCATTTTAAAGGTAGAATCAAGACAGTCTGCAGGTCGATGGATATGGGGTATGAGGAAAAGACAGAAGTCAGGGGGTGATTCCAAGGAGTTTGGTCTCAGTAACCATAAAAATGGAAAGAATTGTTATATGAGGCAGAAAGAATATAAATTTCAGTTTGGACATGTTGAGTTAGATGCCTATTAGGCATATGAGTGAAGATGTTATTTATATATGGCATTTATGACTCTAAAATTGATGACTGGGTTTGGATTGCAGATACAAATTTGGGAGCCTTCCATGTGTAGTTGGTATTTAAAGCTATGAGGCTGGATGAGATTTCTAAAGCAGTGGCTGATTGGGAGGATAAGAGGTTCAAGGACTGGGCTGTGGGTATATCTGTGTTTGGAGGCTAGGGACATGAAGAGGAGCCAGCCAAGAAGACTGAGAAGTGGGTAAGTAAAGAGTGTTTCAAAAAGGAGAAAGTCACAAACTATGCCACATGCTGCCATCAGGTCTATTGAGATGAGGACTAAAAGCATCCTATTGTACCTAGCTATGAGGGGGCTGGTAGTGATGGCAAGGATTTATCACTGCATGGAAGCGTTTTGCTGGAAAGAAGTGCAGAAAGATGGGGCGGTTGCTGGAGGAGGGAGAATTCAAAGTAAATATTTAATGACATCTGAATGAACTATAGGAGAAAGTAGAAATATGAGTGACCCAGAATGATTCAACTGTCTTTCATGTTGTCTGAGAAGATGAATATCCTATACACTGTCTTTGTTAATCCTCTGAGATTTACTGATCACCAAACTCAGACTTTCAGGTCTAGAACCTTTTGTGACGAAGAAACCCCGTGAAAAGAATATTTCTGTGGTTAATTAGACCATTAGAGCTTAATCTAATTAGGACTCTGAGAAAAAACATTAAATATGTCCCCGCTATTTTGATAGACTTTTTCATTAAATTACTAATTCATTTGTTCAAAATATTTATTGAGCAACCACTGTGTATGTGTGAGTCAATTGCTTAGCACAGAAAGATGAGTGTGGTGTAATCCTGCACAGATAAACATGTAAACCAATAATGACAGTACAAATCGACTTGAGTTATAATGGAGGTACGATGTACTGTAGTAACAATAAATAGCGGAGCATAGCAGGAAAAGTAGCTGATTTATAGGGCAACTAAAAGGAGAAAGGGGATTTGGACCTCAAATAGGGGGTTGAGAGGTCCTTGGAAATTGGAACTGCTGGGACACAATGAATATAGTCTTCTCTCCAAGAATGAGGAGCCTCACATATCTATGGAAAAATATTTATCAGGATACTGGAGGGGAAAGAGGTTGTGCACCCCTGTGCCAGTTAACAGGATTTGAGTAAGGTCAGCTGATGCTCTATGAATAACTCAATGCTGGTTTCCCCTGCCCTTCCATTGCTTACAATAAAGAACGTGGGGGTCTGTTACACAAGGCAGTTGATGAGTTAAATGCTAGCCAGAGCCAGCCAGCTGTGTTTACACTCAAAGGAAAGCAGAAATTCTCAGTCCATAAAATGGAAACAAATAATAGTGTCTGAAGAAGTTTCAAAACCAAAATTTTAAACTCAAATCACTTACCAGGTTTTTTTTTTTTGTTAAGCAATGCAGATTAAAGTTGATCACAATACATAAATGATAAAAATTCCATTCAATTTAATTTAATTCCATTAAAATTGAGAGTGAGCAGGAAGGGGTCAAGGACATGTGAGCAGAAAGTTTCTTCCCTTCCCTTTTCTTTGTGCCCCAAGCACGTGCTTATTTTGTTCAATGGTTAATTCATGGGTAGTGTTTAATGGTGAGAGACAGTAACATGAGTCAGATTTGTAGCATGGAGATAGGCATTATACATGGTTGTGCCCAGAGGAAAGCCAGGATAATCATGGGCTGGGGTGATTTGAAAGGATACAGATCTGGGTAATGAGTAGCCATTTTCTTCTTGTATGCTAAGAGCTCATGGCCTGACAATTACTGTTTGGACAAAAACCACAATAATAACAGCACTACAATTATAGGAAGAGGAGGAATTAACTTTTTATGGAAAATTTACTATATATTTGACATTGTGCTGTACCTATCATGAATTATCTCATTGAATTCTCATAACACATTACAGTATAAATAAGACTGTTTCCATACTTAACAGATGAGAACATTAAAAATCAGAGAGGTCAAATGGAGCTGAGATTTGAATTCAGGTGTGTTTGGCTTAGTCTCTGTGCCACAAAGTTGTTTATGTCCATGATGAATCTTGCCTGTTCACTGTGAACTCTTTTCAGTGGACTTCCTTCTCACTGACCCTTGAAACCCATCCCTTGAAACCACCTCCCACTCCCATGACTACTATAGTGTCTCACAGGTCCTAAGTTTGTCGAGTGAATGAATGAGTGAATGAATGGAACCTGCAGCGATAATTATAAACACTTTCTCTTCAGAACTGATATTCTGTAATCCTTACAGTATCCACTTCATTTACAACAAGACTTTTGGAAAAGGGAAATAATAAAGTAACATAAGACTATCTGAAACACTAGTTTTGCCATCATCTTATTTATTTTCAAAAGCATTCTGGATTTCTCACTCAAAAAGGAGAAAGTCTCATTAAGCAAGAATCCTGAAACAAGCAGGGTGAATTCATATATACATATTTTTTATTTCTTTCTTTGATGTGATGATGCTTTATGTCTTTAGTTTTTATCTCTAACACAGAATTAAATTGTTTAGTGACCTGAAAATTAAAAATTTTCTCTCTGCAAAACAAAAAGTATGATTTCTGGACTGAGTGTGAGTAAATGTTTCCTGGTTATCACTTTCGTTCTTCACCAATTGAATGTCAGAAATTTGTATTTTCCAGATTAATTATTAGTCTAGGCAAAGACTATGTGCTGTCATGCTTCACAATTAATACTCAGACTGTTTTGAGAAAAGATAATTTGGTGTTTTGAAAAGAGATAATTTTGTGTTTTCTGGCTCATTCTTCAGGGATAAAAATAAAGTGGAGAATATGTACTTCTAGTCTTTATTGCAGTGGAGACAGCAGTTGATTAATTAAGTTGTCACCTAACTGTAAACAACCCATGTCAGTTATTTTACAACTTTAATAAAGTTTTTAGAAATTTACATCAAAATTTCAATCAACATTACATGTATTATTTATAATACCCGGGTAGTAACAGTGTGGTGTATTTATAAGCATTGTGCACTGGTGCAGAATTTTAAACTTGATTCTTCATTAAATTTTAATTCCCGAACTTCACTCCTCTAGGTGAGCACAGATAGGAAATAACAAAGTCCTCACCCAACTTGGGAATGAGAAGGCTTCCCAGGCTTTTCAGGGCTTCGCAGAGCGTAGGAGGGAAATGTCTAACGGGTGTCCCCCAAATCCCTTATGACTTTGACACTTTCTTTTCCATTTTGCCTGTTGAATTGTTGAATTTGCCAGTACTCGTGTATGTTCAGCATTGTCCCAGCTAACTGAGAGTGAAAGTACTTTATAAAACACCAAATACTGTGGAGGAAGTAGATTATCCAAATTCTAAGGATGATGGGGGAGAAATGCAGAAAACAGCGGGAAGGGATTGAGTAGGTGGAGGAGGATATCTGACACATAAAAAATTCATGCTGAGCCTTCCTAAGCTGCTCAAATGAAAAGTGATTAAGGTGAAACTAATGTCTTCATGTCATTTAGAGGAGGGAAGGCATACTTTTTAGAGCTGACTTTAATTTTATTCTTAGAATTTATGTGAAGGGAAGGCAACATGGGAAGTGCAATTAAAATAAAATTTTTGTTCAACATGTGCTGTTTAGATTGGCACTCATATTAATTCAAAGAACAGGATGATTATCATCAAATATTTAGCATTCTTTTGTGTGAGTATAACAAGTTCAGTAAACACAGTCTCAAACTTTTTGCGTTATCTTTCTAAGGCAGAATTAAAATACGGTATGCAGAAATCGGACCCTTTAGAGTCAGGGACCATACTCACTATGGTTTGAGATAAGCAGAATAAACAAATCTCTACTTAGGCGGGAGCTGGGTTTTCTGGTTTAAAAAGCAGAACTTTCCAAGCCTGAATGTGTCCTAAACACATTTCCCATGGGATAACTGTTCTGTTCATTTTTAAATAATTTTGGAATGACCAAGGCCCCTTTTCAAAGATTATTAACACCTTGATTAATACTGAAGAACCAGAAAAATGTTTCTCAGATTTGCCAACGGGCAAATGGTTTTGCTTTTCAAGGAAACTATGAATGCTTTCCCTACAAGGGTGCAAGGTGAAAAATGCTCTCTCTCTTTGTCTAACTTAACTGATTGGTAACCACCAAATGCTCTAAGGATATAACACTTTGTTCAAATTTCCCCTGAGGGTCCTGACTGTACATTGACAGCTGGCAGGCCACATGGCCTTGGAGATAGAGTTTATTTAGCTTGCAAAGGACTCTTGCTGATTTTCTTTTTAAAGAAACCAACATTTAAAAATTGCGAAACTTTGTCTAAGGACCTAGATGATGTTTTCTGAAAAATATGGCCATACCATATTTTCACAGAGCCACAAATCTGTTGGATCTAAGAAATGATTGCCCTTTGAGATATCTAAGTTCTTCAGTTTCCTGATGTTTCTCAACATTTTTATCAGTTTTGCTCTCCTAAGGAAAATTTAAAGACATTTACCTCCTTCCTAATGGTCTTTCCATCTCCATAAAATTTTAATAGCATGGATATATTGCATATCTGTTTACATGCTGTGGCCCTTTGGAGGACTACAAACCAGTGTAAGTATCTAAGTAAGGATTTCGCACCCTCAAGAACCAATTTTGGCCCCTCAGGAATGGCATCACCCCAGGAGAATGCATGCAGCTCTAAACCCTGTGGTTTCCCAACACTGACACTAAGTGCGTTTTGTGGGTCTAAAGATAAAATATATATGGCAAATTTGGAACACCATAAATGCTTCACCTCCTCTATTTTCCTCTTTTATGTGCCTGGCTCATGTGGGCATTTAAGTTTGCAGTCCCTGATATATTTGGGATAAAAATAAGTAATCTCTGAGACCTTTAAGGGATTTGAAATCAGACCATGTGCCGGAGAATGCCCTGCATGGGATGGCTATGGGCTTCTAGACTGAAATATAGAGTGGTCATTTTCTTCAATGATTTCCTTAGGTGAAAGCAAGATGGGTGCTTTTGATTTCTGAAAGAAGATAATTGAGAATGTGTTCTGCTCTTGATCTAATATTTTCTTCATTTAACTGGTAGCTGTTTATGCTCTACAAATAGTTATTGAAACTTAGTTTTACGCCAGGCACTGTGCTAGGTTATTGACACCACTGAAACACTAGGCACTGTGAGCTGAGCACAGTGGATAAATTTAATCATGAGATTCTTCTTCCGCTTCCTCAGAATAATAGTTTGGCATTGAGTGAAAGTTAGTAGTGAGTGGTTTACAATAACCAGCCTTCAAAATAGAAATATCAGGAAATGTAGGAGAGAGCTACTAATTTGCTTATCATTAATGCAGTTAGCAATTTGATGTGATTTGTTTGTGATATGCTTTTCCTCACAAATGAAGCTTGTATGTTTATTAGCACAAAAAGAAATGTTAACAGTAGGAATTTAGATTCATTTTGGACTTGAAAGATTAATCCAGCTGGAAATTCAGAAGCTTTCTAAACTACCTGATACTAGCATATTTTGATTCTTAGTATCTGTAAAAAAGAGGTAAGCCATACTATTTGGGAAAGTTTTTTTTTTCTCCATGTGTATACATCTTACGAAATACAGGTAGTATGAGCTCAGCTTTAAACAGAATAAGTTCAGGTGCCTGGGTGGCTCAAGTGGTTAAGTGTCTGCCTTTGGCTCATGTCATGATCTCAGGGTCCTGGGGATTCTCTCTCTCCCTCTGCCTCTCCCCCTGCTTGTGCTCATGCTCTCTTTCTCTGTGTCACATAAATAAATAAAATTTAAAAAATATTAACAGAGTAAGTAGAGATCAACTGTTACTGCAATTAAATACTATATAAAGACTCATTTGGTTGCTGGGGGCAGAAAATGAATTCAAATGACTGGAGTAAAAAGGGAAATTGTTCACATTTTTGAAAAGGAGAGATTTGGATCCAGGCTTGGACATTAGGTTCTGTCTTCCTCTATTTTTCAGTTCTGCTTTCCTTTGTGATGGCTTCATTCTTGGCCACATGCTCCAATGGTGGGAGAAAAATGGCCTCCAGCAGCTCTAGTTTGACAAATCTACTGGTTCAGCAACTCCGGGGCACAGAGAGTTTCTCTTTCCCAAGAAAGCCTGGGAAAAGGCCAGGACAGGCTGTCATTGGCTAGATTGGGTCATGTGATGAGCTCAGAGAAAAAAATCACTGTAACCAGGGGATATCTGACTCGGACCAGCGTGGCAAGGGTCATATATCCATTTTTGTGGCTTGGGACTTGTGTCAGCACAATCTGAAATGCATGGCTTTTGAATAGGGGTTGTTCTTCAGATGACAATAGAATACAGTTGTTAAAAATAGGGAGTACGATTGCTGGGCAAATAAATCCCACAGATGTTAACCCTAGATACCATAAAATAGGACCAAATATCATTTCCTGTGAGTTTTCTGAGATAATGAAATCTACCTTTAATCCTAAGATAACTTATTAATATATGGGTAGACAAGACTAATTTTATTCTCCTTTTATTGTCATTAGTGAAAAATCATTTCTGAATCCTGCATTTTTCTTGAGGCAAAAATAGAAGTTTCTTATTCCAAAACAATGACCAGACTTACTCTAGGCAACTGACTTTGTACCTGAAAATATTTTTACCATCTTCCTGTTAGTGATTCCTGAGCTAGAAAGAAAATAGAATCTTTCTTTTTTTTTTTTTTTTGCAAGATGATCAGTATAAATCCTGAAAAGTCTGACCCTTCAAGCAAATTGGGAACCAAGAAGTCAAGAATGTCAAAACTTAGAAGATATTGAGGGACCAGGGAGTGAGACTTGGATACATATTAAAAATTCTGCGAAGATGAGTGATAGTGAGTCATTTGTTCAAAGGCACGAGAGCAGGGCAGTTGAAAAACAATGCTAAGAGAGAAAGTTCTTCTGAATACCCTTTTATGTTTTTGGCATTTTAATCACTACTATTTAATAATTTATAAGTAAAAATTTACAAGCTATTGGTCCAGGACAAAACAAAAAATCTTTCAGGTCATTAGGTAAGCAGAACATGACCTAGTGTTTCTGCAGTGTCCATTCTGATCATGCCTTCATCTGCTTTGTAGCAAGCCATAGTTTTCCCAGAGCTTTGGCCTGGAATATGCCAGAAACTTCCGAGTCAGCCTTTCCAGGTGTAAATTTCCAACCCCTCAACGATGATGTTTTCTCAAAGACAAGAGCTGGCATAGAAGCCTAGATGGCAGGCTGGTGAGATACTCCACACAGACAAGAGAAAAACGACATCACCAAATGAAAAGATCAGAAGTTCTGTTAAAATATTTGAGGAATATTTCGGCTTACAGACATCCCTGTTTTTTCTTATCATGAAATTCTTCCTCTTCCATTTGCATTTCTCCTGAAGAATGCTAACTAAAGTAGAGAAAAACCCAGAGCACTGCAAGCTACTGTTTTAAAACAAGATTTGGGGAAAACTTATGCTATAGGAAAGTCAGCACACATAAAGGGTTAGCTTCCAGTTATGCAGAAACTTGAATGAACAGAAGGATTCATTTGGGATGATTCCAGAAACTGAGGCTTTGGGAGCAGGGGTGTGGGTCAGGGTTGGTGGTGGAGGGGTGGCTGATAAGGTTTCTTGAGCTTCCTCAGATGTCTTCTGCTTTTGAATTTTTGGCATTTTAATTCTGTGTGGTCACTTGCTGACTGCATGTTTTCCTTCACTTTTCCCTGATATCATGTCCTAAGCACCAACAAGGCAGATCAATAAATAAAACTAAAGCAATTTGGTAGAAGAAGCAAGATAAATCTCCAACCCAAATTAAATCTGTGTTTGAAAAAGATACTTTGCTGAAGAGGGACCTGCCGGCTCTGAAATCTTCTTGGAGTTTTGCTGACAAAGGATTGAGTTAACCTTGCTTTACCTTTTTGAGGCCTGAAGAAGGCCTCATGGCTGAGAATTCATATCTAATTTTATTTTCTATTCAGAGCTGATACCTCCTTCTCTCCTGTCTTTATTTTGCAGGGTCTCTGTTGATCTGGCACAAGTGTGCAGGTTTTTTAAAATGATGATGTTATCTGTTTACTATTCAAATGCAATTTTAAATGGTTTGGCTCAGCACATTTGAATCAAAAATCCTATTAAAGATGCAATATTCCTCTGCTACCTTTTTGCCAAGCGCATTCACATAGCATTCCTTTCTCAATCGGAATATAATACTGTGTACCTGTTCAGAGTGATGTGATTTCCAGCATTGAATTTGCGGTCGTTAAACAGGCTGTTCACCTTCCCATCATGGAAATTTGGTATTCATGCATAATTTTCTCCCTACATTTACAAAATACATTATTAGCCACGTGATCGTGCTCTTGCTCTGCTCTATAGCCTTTCATTTGAAATCTTCCAACTTATTATTTTTGCTCCTACTATCTGATAGAAATCATGAAATTGCTGAGTTAAGATAAACACCTTGTTTCCTCCTCTCCTTCCCTCCCCCCCATATTCCTCCTAAGCATGATTGGAGATGGGTAGGAATGAAGAAAGAGCGATACAGACAGAGGAAATTCATCATTTACTCTAAAAAGTTTTGACCACTGAATTGATGAAAAGCATGTTTAATTTTAAATATTTTGCATCTATTTAACTGCCTAATTGCATAGTTAAATGAGCTGTAAGAGGAAGAACGTCTTCTGAAACCTCGAATCAATTTCAGCTAGTTCTAGAATACTGACGGTAACAGGAGTCTGTGTTTCTCCTCCGGTAAATTTTAAACTTCTTCAGAGGGCACTGTTTATTAAACAAGGCAGGGTTTCTGCTTGGGCAGCACTTTCCAATTACAGAGGCTTCCTTGCATTATCTGGAAACGAATCAGAGCCCACACATGCGTCCTGGGCTACGCCAGACAGCCCAAAGCCGGCAAGTCCAATGTTCAGCCTCCCATTCTCAGTGTGCTGCAGCCTAGGGTTGTTTCCAAGCGCATTTGACATGTTTTCTGTGTGGCAAGTGTGTGGGAGCAGGTTGCCTGCAATAAATTGGTCAGCTGGGATTGCTTGGATGAAGCTCTCAGAACTCAGCATCATCAATTGCATGAAATGAAGTAGTTACATTGCTGTTGTTCACAAAGTGTATATGTGTGTGCACACACATGCATGCTGTGTGCTTGTATTCATACACACACGTGTGGCTACTCAGAACGTTGTTTTTTGTTTTGCCTTTTTTTTTTTTAAGCTGGAAATTTAGAACCCTGGGACTAAATCATAAAAGCATACTTACTGGGGAAGGAAATCTACCTAGATGCCTTGGAAAGTGACGACTGTGAAATAGGCTATGGGGGGGGGTGGTATTCAACATTCTTTAGGTAATAGCAAGGCAATGTCAGTTATGGTATGTATGAGAAAAACTGGTATAGTAATACAAGTAATATAATAATAGTAATAGTAGTAGTAACAACAGAGCAAGAATGATAACAGCAAACACTTCGTGAGTGTAATCTGTGCCAAGCTTTACTATGCAATGCTGAGAATATTGGTTGTGGAGTCAGGCTCTGAATTTGAATCCTGCTTTTATCACTTACTGGTTATGTGATTTAGAGCCAATCAATTAACCTCTTTGTGTTTCAGTTTTCTCAATTGCAAAAGGGAGATGGTAATTATACCTAACTCTACCAGATGATCTATGATCAGCTTGATGTGTTTGTACTGCCTTCTAACTGTTGACCATGCCTGGTCAACAAGCTGGGAATTACCATTCTTAAAATATCTCTTCATGTATGGCTTTGGGTAGAGTCTGCCAAGGAGAAGCATGGCGTGAAATTCTCCTGGTAGATGACGAATGGCCGTTATGTTCCAAAGGAAGCAGTTACAAGCAGATGTGTGGGCAGGAGGATGTAAGTTTCCAAGTGGCTTCCAGGTGAGCCTGTTGAGAATCACCTGTCTCAGAGTGCTGGCCGACACAGATAACAAAAGCTTCCTGGGGGGCCCCCCCTAGATGTGCCATAGCCTAAGCCAGGTGTTGAGCTTTCTTGCCTAGCTGCAGCAGATCTTGGTGGCTTTCCTGAACTCCACTGCCCAGCCTTTCCAAATGACTGCATAAGCCTTTAATTCCCTGCATTAGAGTTATTGACTCTTGGCAACATCCACCAAATAACTTCTGTTTTCCTGACCGAATGCTGACCAATATACTGTCTCCTAGTGTGGCTGTAAAACTTTCATATGCTAAAACAAAAGCTTGGACTAGTACTTTCTTTTTCAGATCACAGTCCATGAGTGCCTGCTGTTTGGTCCTGACCTTAACACCAAGAGGTGGTTCTGGCAGGACGAGTGGTTAAGAGTCTGGCTTCCAGAGCCAGTGTGACTAGGTTTGGAAAGTCCAGTTCATTGGGATGTGGGCTTTGACACACTGGAAGTGTTTACGCATATGGTGGTGATAGGAATAGCGCTTGCCTCATGTGATTGTTGAGGTTAAGACAGTGAATGAGTTATGAAACCAAAGTGCCTGACACAGAGTAAACCTTTATTATTAATAGCACTATATCTTTTTTTTTTTTTTTTTTTTTAGTGAGAGACAGACAGTGCATGAGCAGGGGGAGTGGCAGGCAGAGGGAGAAGGAGAAGCAGACTCCCGCTGAGCAGGGAGCCCAATTTGGGGCTCGATCCCAGGACCCTGGGATCATGACCCGAGAAGGTAGTTGCTTAACAGACTAAACCACTCAGGAGCCCCAGTAGCACTATGTCTTGACAGTTTGTCCAGAAGACTGAGTTCCCAGAAATTAAGGCTCCATGCATCTCCCTTGAGTCACGTGGGACACGGGGCTCCTGCTTCTACACAGTATATCTGGGTTGCCTGCAAATGTTCCCACAGTTGCCTCTTGCTGATGTTCACCTTATAATTAGACTGGGCTACAGTCTGCCCTCACCACCTGATCCTCTTTGCTGGGCCTCCCTCGCATTGAGACCTGTCTGGATCACCCTCATGATCTGCTCGAAATTCATGGCACTGCTGGCCCATTTGAACTTCCTCTAGGTTGTCTGTGGTATGCTCAGATTGGTCGGAGGACAAAGACACCTTTTATCTCCCATAGACCAGTCACTAGTGCATTACACATCCTTTAGAGGAAATATTGAACTGAAACAAGCAAGTTAAGTGAATTTTTTCCCTAGCTGGGCCTTGAACCTCAGAGCCAGATGTGGAATACCAGTGAGTCTAGCTGGATCATGAGGAGGATGATTTTTTCTTGAGCTTGATTCATTTATGTGGCCTGGCACCAAGGCAAGCCCCAATGACCACACCGGAATTCTGGATCATTATACTCCAGTTTGGGGAGAAGGCAAATACCCTCTCCATCTCAGCTGCATCCTTCATGATGAATCTGGACAAAAGGAATCACCACCAAGGCTGATATAAAAAGATGGCTGACCTTTGACTGATAAGAGTTAACACCAGGTCAAAGATTGAGTACCAACTTCAAAGAAGAATTTTTGACAGTAACCTAGAATATCAGCAGATCTCTTTCTAAGAGCAAAGCTGGAGATTGACATTGTGGGACATTGAGAAGTGGGACATTTGGAATCAGACAGACACAAGTTAAAGCCTGGCATAATGACCTCACTGAGTGTGCTAACTTTTGATCCTTCACCTTTCTCATCCATGAACATGTTGATCATTATATTTATCTCCCAGAACTGTGGTTCACACTTGAAAGAAAATGTCTGTAAAAAAGCTGAGCCTATACTATGTGTTGAATAAATTTGATCTCCTGTACTATTTAGGTAGTTTGTCCAAATATCCTCTTTGACAGTCATGGGGAACATAGGCTTGATTTGAAGATTAACATATGTGTGTACAAGTGCTTCTAAGCAGCTCTTGGAACATCAGAAGCACTACATATGTGTTAGCTAAAATAAGCATTTAACTTCATCATTAAAAGAGAAACTATTTGACAATAAGATGCAGATGATTCATAATTATACATCTTCGAGGTTTAAGGATAGATCTTGTGGCTGGACCTGTGTGACAATGTCAGTAATGGTGGGAGCATTTCTAAACTGTATTTTTTTTTCTAAAAATAAAGAATTGAGTAAGTCCTCCTCCCAAATGGAAACTTAACAATTATACTTGAAGGATTTTAGTAAAAACCTGTCCTAAGGCTTCCTTTGAACCAGGTCCAGAGTTTTAAGGATTCATGGATAGTTGTGGAATTTACATCATGCTATAAGAATTCAAGATGGTGACTGGGCACAGACGATTCTGTGCAAACCACTGAATTTTTGTCATTTGCGGTGGTGACATTTTTCAAGTGACATCCCTGTAAATACTGAATAATAATATCCCAGACGGAGCCCTCAGGGGACAGGAGAAGAGAATGAAAATGGAACAGAATTAAAACTGACAAGAGCGAGAGACAGCGCATAAGATAAATAGCGAGTGTGGCTCTGTCAGATGAGCACGGGCTACAGAGCCGCTCAGATGATTGCATGACTGATGGAATCGGCTGTGGAGGAAACGTCCAGTAATGGAGCAACAGATCAGTATTGAGAGATAAATCATCCTGCAATTGTATGCCGCTATCTCAACACTAATGGGGTTGAAAAACAGTGCAATTTTGAGGGATGGCCTGAGATAATTGTTTTCTAACAACCTGTTCCCGTGTATTGGCAAGAAAGTTAAATTAAACTCAGGACAGCCTTGCAGTACCACTGGTATAAGGACAGGGAGGGCCATAGACTTTGATTGTCGACTTGGTCTCAACAGTTCTTGGGCAATTGCCAAGCTAAAGGCAAGAGAGGCTCTTTTGGTTGCAAATGCAATTCAGGTCCCAATGCCAAACTGCAGCTTTACTCTCTTGTCTTTTTGAATTTTTACTGGTAATCCCCAAGGAACATCCTGGCTGTCAGCCCATAGCCGCTCTTCAGGGACATCAGGAAAACTGTTTTGTAAAGAATGCTAATCATGGCTTCACTGGAGCTAGCAATTATATAGGAAGGAGAACGAGTATGGAGGGAAGGACACTGTCATGCATTGAGTGCCTAGCAGATGTGTAGTGGGCTCAGAGCTTAGCTCATATTAACTTCAGCAATCCCAAATAGTGTAATCAGGTGGAACAATACTGTGCTGAATCTGTGAAGATGCATTAAATAAAAGCACAAAGGACTGTCTTCTAAGCATATGAATTCTTAGCAACTGACCATGCTCAAGGAGGCACTGAGAGTGAGCATTTGTCTCAATGGGTTAGAGAAGTTATCATCAGAGAAGGGGACTCTTGAGGCTTGTCTAAGCATGGGATTCTGTAGATAGTGAGAGAGTCTTTGTTGCTTTTTGTCCATGACAATTTAAGAGTAAATGCTGGTCAGACACATGGGGGGATCTCAATGACTACTTACTTGCTATTTTAACCTGGGTGACTATCCTGGGTTAGTGAAAAAAACCTCATCTGATAGGACTTGAAGGAGGTAAATCTAGTGGTTCTGGAACTTCTTCACAACATCTCCTAGATTTGCATAGCAGTTTTGACACTTTGAAATGCTTCTTAGATCCAAGAGTGTGACAGGCACAGAGTAGAAATTCTACAAATGTATGTATAGTATACATATTATATTTTCAGAGATATATCTGCCCATTTTACAGATGAGGCTACTGAAGTCCAAGAAGAGGAAACTACTTCTCCAAACTAGTCTTAGAATTGGAATCAGGTTCCCTCCCACCAGCCCTTTGTTATTATTATTATTTTTAAATTTATAGTTCTTCTAAAGAAGTGACTGTTCATATTGTGTGTGATCCTTAATTCCTTCCACAATTTTACCCATAATATAAAGGTGCCTAATGGCAACAAAGCTCTATTTCACCTGAAATACGTGGAGGTCATCACTATCTAATTGCTAAATTAACCCAGCTAAATACAATTTTCAACTATCACTCTGATAGAGACTCTAGGGTTGGTTTTCTATCACTGCTTCTGAGTAGAACATTTTCTGTACCAGGCACCTAGGTGGAGAATGCTGGTGCTTACTTGAAAGGAGCGGCTCAAGTTTAGATTAAATGATTTTAATTGTTGGGACTGTGTCAGGATTTCAACTTGGTGTTTTTATTTGTGGACAGAGATTTGCAAGAATTTCCCTATACCTTCAGACCAATTTAATTCTAAAAAGATGTTAAATTCACTCAGAATATTCAAACTGAAAGATAATCCTTAGAGATGATCTAATTTTTAAAAAAAATATTTTATTTAAATTCAATTAATTAACATATAGTCTTGGATAAATATCAGGTGATTGCAAATCCAAATTCCAAAGCAGTAATGGAAACTTATTAGTGCTTAATTATATGATGGTCACTCAGTTAATTCAGAATAAGTTCTTATTTTTTGTTCACAAAATGAAATAGAAAATTTAAAAAAATTTAAAAAAGCAGTTATTTTTTTTAGTTAAGTGTTTATTAGTTTCAGAAGTAGAGTTCAGTGATTCATCAGTTGTATATAACACCCAGTGCTCATTATGTCACATGCCCTCCTTAATGTCCATCACCCAATTACCCCATACTCCCACCCTCTCCCCTCCAGCAACCCTCAGTTTGTTTCCTATAGTTAAGAGTCTCGTAGGGTTTGTCGTCCTCTCTGATTTTGTCTTGTTTTATTTTTCCCTCCCTTCCTCTATGCTACTCTGTTGTGTTTCTTAAATTCCACATATGAATGAAATCATATGATAATTGTCTTTCTCTGATTGACTTATTTCAGTTAGCATAATACCCTCTAGTTCCATCCATGTCATTGTAAGTGACAAGATTTTAGTTTTTTTGATGGCTGACTAATATTCTATTGTATATCTATGCCACATCTTCTTCACTCATTGAGATGATCTCATTTTGCACCTTTATTCTACAAATGTGTAAACCGAGACCAGAGATTTTTGAAAAGTTATCAAAGCTCACACAGAAGGTTGCTAAAGTTCAAATCTAGCCATTTAATGGAAGATTTGAAACTCCGACTTAGTTGTGGTTCCAGGTCTTGTGCTAGAGTGACCAACTCTGTTCTTATTTGCCCAGGACTTTCCCAGGTTTGAAGCTGAAAGTCTTGTGCCTCAGAATCTCCTAAGTCCTGGGCAAATTGGAATAGCTTGTTACCCTGCCCTGTGCCTGCTCCAAGGTGTCAGTTCCTTATTTCACTGGCATTGATGGAAAATGGGCAGAGTTGGAGGGGAATCACATGGTGTGGTTGTTGGTAGTATTCTAGACCCAGGCAGACGATTCCAAGTGCTCCGGTTTGACTGTCTGACATGGAGCAAAAACTCAACAAACATTTGTCGCATTAGCGAATGGATGGATGCATGCCCCTCGAAGAAGGAATATTGGGAGTCTATTTCCAGTCATTGTCGTTCTAATCCCGTCAAGAGGGTATCAGTGATTGTTTGCTTTTAACCTGCCCAGATTGTGTTATGGGAAAGAGCAAGCCTCGTGTAGCCTAGCGAACTGCTGTTATGCAGGCGACCCTTCCCAAGGTGTTTTGCACAATGTTTTTGAACTTCCTTGCCAATACTTCAGGAAAAGTGACACAAAGGAAAGAAAGCAAAGCTATTATAATGAGAAGTGACAGGAAGGCAGCTCCCTCATAGGGGTTGTCAGGGAAAGAATTGTTGAATAATTCAAATAACAGATTTAGGTATTTGAAGCCATTTCGCATCTCAGCTTTGGAAACGTCTGTGGAATAATTCTAGACTGGAATGATCCAAGACCGGATTTCAGTGAGGCTCCTTCAGGTCGCTTGGGGAAATAACCATGGTTTGAGGTCGCTCATGGAATTTTCTGGGTTGGCAGGCCCTAGTTGCTTCTCCCTTGCTGCAGGAAAATGTAGCCAGGGCTGGCATTCCATAGGTCTTTGGGTACAAAATGTGCTGAGCTTTCTCTCGGATAGATCAGTAATTTTTATGGCAGCTGTTCCAACATTTCCTCTGGTTGTTCTTTGTTTCTTTGTGGCTGTATCTGGGCATGGATCTGGTAGGAACTGGTAGGAACAGGTAGGAACTGGCTGTGAAACTCGCGCAGGTTATGAATCAGATTAAAGTAATCTGGCTCCATTTAAGGAATTTCTGCAAAAGTTTAGAAATCGTAAATGGTGAAAGTTATATTTTTGGGTAATCTGTGAAATTCATTTATCCATATTATCCCTGGCCTTGTTATCACAGGTCACTGAGGGTTGGCTATACTTGTTCCTTATCTGCCCCAAGAGGGATCAGGGAGGATTTACTGTCTCTTCCCACTAAATCCCTGACCATATGTGTATCAATTTACCAAGCAGCCTCACATACCCTTGGGGACATCCCTGAGAGATGGGCCTGTCATAAGAGTGTTTCATAAGTGCTTATTATTACAAATGCCACCTCACATGTGATAAGCTTTTGCCTTTTTTCCAGGGTAATTTCACAGGTATTTCATTTTTATCCACAAACTCTTCAAGGGAGGTAAAAGTGGCATTAATATCCCCATCCTCTACAGATAAGATAACTGAGCAATAGAGAAATGAACTGATTTTTCAGAAGCTCTTCTTGTCAGAGCTGGTCTGGGAACCCAGGTCCCCAGTCATCCAGCCCTGTTTGCCAAGTTTCATGTGGGGATCAAGAATTTTAAAATTCACCCTTTTCCACTCTTATTTTCAAGCCCCCCCCTAATATTACCGGTTGAGTGGCAACCATTTGATGACATGGGTAGGAAGGAAGCTCTTTTTTGGACATTCTTACTGGAACAGTCCATCAAACTGAAACAAAGACGAGTTTATTTTAAATCTGAAAAGTAAAGGACTACTCAAATGAAGCTAAAGAGCTTGTTTTCATTAAACACTTCTGGATTCTGGTTACTGTGATCAATGCTTTCTATATATTGTCCTCAGTAATGTTTTTGAGGTGTTTGTGGGGTGCCTGTTTGAAGATTAATGGGCTACTAAAGTGAAAGGGGTTGGAAATGATGTGGTTTGAGTACAAATACATATTTGTACAAATAAATATATTCTCAACTGGAAAGACAATTCAGTCTAAATAAAATTAGTAGACATTACCCGGGAGCTCCTCATTCTGCTGGCCACTGAATGAAACATAATCCACTTCCTCAAGGACTTTGTGGTCCAGTGAAAGAGAATGCTAATTCAAATACGGCTTAAAAGACAATGGAGGGGGGATGCCAGTGTGCCCCAGTCAGTTAAGTGTCTGATTTGGGCTCAGGTCATGGTCTCAGAATCCTGGGATGGAGCTCCATTTCAGGCTCCCTGCTCAGCAGGGAGTCTCCTTCTTCCTCTGCAATGCCCACTCCCCCACCCCCAACCCCAGCTCATGTTCTTTTTCTCTTGCTCACTCTCTATCTCAAATAAATAAATAAAATCTTAAAAAAAAAAAAAGGACAATGGAGGGCCATGCATGGGTTAGAAATAGTTCACAAGAAGGTTGATGTCATAGGAACCGTGTTTGTTATTCATGGCCACAATCCCAGAACTTAGTTGCTTCTTAGAGTTGCTGAGGAAAAAAAAGTGAGTGAACGAACAAATCAATGTTCTAGGGAAGCATGTTGGAAAGAGAATTGAACTGTTCTAAAAGGCTTGGGAATGGTTTCATAGGTGGTGGTTGAGCTTCATATTAAAAGATGAATAGGATGTCAATATATAAAGTTAGGAGTTCCTGGAAGAGAAAAGAACTAACAAAAGAAATGTTTGCAAGTGCACAGAGCATTGGGGAATACAGAGGTGACAAATAATAGGCCTTGTGGGTGGGTTCTAGAAGGCCAGAAGGGTTGAGGGGGAAGTTTGAGAGGTGTTAACTGGACTTACTGGACAGGGAGGAAGTAACAAGCTAGGGCTTTAGATTAATTTGTGCTATAAGGAGCCATCATATATTTTTCAGTGGTAGAGCAGGCTTCAATTTGTGCTTCAGTAAAACCACCTCTTGCTTCTATGTGTAGGAGAGATTGGAGGTGGAAAGGGCCTGGGGTCAGACCAACCACTTACCCAGTTAAGAGGTAATGAGATCCTTAATTGCTTTTTCAGCAGTAATGGGGGAGAGAGTTGCAGGAGTAGATTGCAAAGTCACTAGAGAGGTAAAATGGGTAGGGTTTGTTGACTCATTAGATGTGGGTGGGGAGCAGAGGGCGAAGGTAGGGATTACTAAGGTTGCTAGTCAGGCGTTTGGGTGGATACACCAAAATTGCACATTTACATAGTCTGTAGGTTTCTGAAAAACCCAATGATTTTAAACCCTGCCAACTAGGTGGGAAACTCTTATATTAGAAGTGCAATTTTAATCCCAAACTCATGAATATTTCTCTTATAGCTTTGCTTTGATTTCTGTCAGTACATATTAAAAAAGGGTCAAGATAATGCCTCTTTTCATTTTGTGAAGGAATCAGAGATGATAGCAATTTTTGTTTTGACATTTGCACAGTTTAGGCAAGCCTCATAACTAGCTTTTCGGGCTTCAATAAGTAATGCAGTGACCAGAAGCTCCAAAATGGGATTTAGAAATTTCCAAATGATACCCAATTAAAAAGTGTTCCAGGCAAAAAAGCAGCAAACCTTGCTTTGAAACGTGCTCACAGTTCCATTTCCCTAAGATAAGGAGGGAGCTGCAACTCCAGGCAGATGTTAATGCTAAAAGCATTTGACTGCAGCTGTAATTATGGACAAGTAAACTATGAACCAGAATTAGGATTATTGGCAATTATATCATATGACTCAAGGCATGATGGGTTCATGGGTTTCTGTCAACTGTTTTGCTTGAGGCACATGGACAGATAGAGTGCCGGGCTTACAAAATTCAGCGTTGGAGAATAGACTGGGAAAGAATTTGCCTTCATGAGCTACTGGAAAATATAAAATTAGGTTTGTCTAAGGACGATTAGTTGATCACCCTGGCTCTTATCATTAAGGCCGCATTGAGTAAATGAGAAACTCGGAGTCGTAAGACCTTAAGTTAGGATGAATTTCAAAGTTAATTTGTTTAAATCATTTTATTAAGGAAACGGAGGCTCAGAGAGAGAAAGAAACCCGCCCATAGTCACATAACTGGTCATCATAAAACTGGAATAAAGGGGTGGGCGATCTAGATTGGGGAGGTACAAGCTTTGCCCCAAATGATTTATCAAGTTTTACAAAAATGTACTTAATGCACATGTGTGTGACTGCTGCTGGCATGGCTTATTATTATTACTATTAACTGTGGTAAAAAAAATATAGTATGGGCTCTATCCTCTTAAAATTTTAAGTGCACAATATAGTACAGTATTTTTAACTACATGCACATTGCTGTCTTGCAATCTCTAGAACGTTTTTATTCTGCATGACAAACTCTAACCATTGAAAACCAATTCCCCATTACCTCCTCCCTCCAGCTCCTATCAACCACTATTCTACTTTTTGCTTCTGTGAGTTTGATGGCTTTGGATACAGCATAGAAGTGGGATTTTGTAGCATTTGTCTTTTAGTGACTGGCTTATTTCACTTAGTGTAACATCTTCAAGTTTCGTTCATGTTTTAACATGCATCAGAATCTCCTTCCTTTTTAGGGATGAGTAATCTTCCATTATAGATATGTACATTTTCTTTATCCATATGTATGTCATTGGACATTTAAGTTGCTTTTATCTCTTGGCTAACGTGCATAATGCTGCAATGAATGTGGAAATGTAAATACCTCTTCAAGACTCTGTTTTCAATGCTTTTGGATGAATATCTAGTAGTGGGATTTCTGGATTATATGGTAGTTCTATTTTTAATTTTTTGAGGAGTGTCCATACTGTTTTCCTTAGGAACTGCACCATTTTATAATTCCTCTAACAATGCATGAGGGTTCCAATTTCTTCATATACTCGCCAACACTTGATGTATGTATGTTTATAATGGTCATTCTAACAGATTGAGGCAATATCTCATTGTGGTTTTGATTTACATTTCCCTGATGATAAGTGGTGTTGGACACATTTTCAGGTGCCTTCTGGCCATTTGTATGTCTTCTTTAGAGACATGTCTACTCAAGTCCTTTGCCAATTTTTTAATTGAGCTATTAGTTCTTTTGCTACTGAGCTGGAGGAATTCCTCATAAATTTTGGAGATCCATCCCCGATCAGATATATGGTTTGCAAATATTTTCTCCTATTCCAGAGGTTGCCTTTTTATTGGGTTGATTATTTCTTTTGATGACCAGAAGCTTTTGGGTTTGATGTAGCTTTTTGATTTGATGTATCCAGATTTGCTTTTGCTGCCTGTGCTTTTGGAGTTATATTGAAGCTATCATTGCCAAGGCCAATGTTATAAAGCTTTACCCCTATGTTTTCTTCTAGGGGTTTCGTAGTTTCAGATCTTACATTTCCATTTTTAATCAATTTTGAATTAACTTTTGTATGTGGTGTAAGATAAGAGTCCAGTTTCATTCTTTTGCATGTTGATATCCAGTTTTGGCAACATCCTTTGTTAAGGAGAATATCCTTTCCTTTGCCTCATTGTATATTCTTGGCACCCTTGTTGACGATCAGTTGTGGAGTACATGCAGAGATTTATTTCTGGACTCTACTCTGTTTTGTTGGCCTGTACATTTGTCTTTATGCCAGTGCCATAGCATTTTGACTACGGTAGCTTTTGAAGTCAGGAAGTATGAGGCTTCAGCTTAGTTTTTCTTTCTCAAGATTTTTTTGGCTATTCAGAGTCTTTGTGGTTCCATATAAAGTTTAGGATTTTTTTTCTATTTCTGCAAAAAATGCCATTGGATTTTGATAGGGTTTGCACTGAAACTGTAGATCATTTTGGGTAGTTTGAGAAAATTAAAAGTTGTATTCCATCAACTTGGGGTGTCTTTCCATTTATTTGTGTATTTAATTTCTTTCAGCGATGGTTTATAGTTTTCAGCATAGATGCTTTTAACCTCAATGTTTACATTTATTCCTATTTTATTCTTTTTTTTTTTAATTTCTTTTCAGCGTAACAGAGTTCATAGTTTTACACCACACCCAGTGCTCCATGCAATGCGTGCCCTCCACAATACCCACCACCTGGCTCCCCCAACCTCCCACTCCCCGCCCCTTCAAAACCCTCAGGTTGTTTTTCAGAGTCCATAGTCTCTCATGGTTCATCTCCCCCGCAGTTTCCCTCAACTCCCTTCTCCTCTCCATCTCCCCATGTCCTCTGTGTTATTTGTTATGCTCCACAAATAAGTGAAACCATATGATAATTGACTCTCTCTGCTTGACTTATTTCACTCAGCATAATCTCTTCCAGCCCCGTCCATGTTGCTACAAAAGTCTGGTATTCATCCTTTCTGATGGAGGCATAATACTCCATGG
>PISX010006036.1:44915-101387 GCA_004024625.1 Mellivora capensis | reverse complement strand
CTAGGCCACGCAGGAAACCCTCCCCATGTCGTACATGAACCCGTGGCCTTGATGGTCTTCAGCAGCCTCTTTCCCACCTGCTCTCTGTCTCCTCCACCACCGTTTCAGTTTACAGCCCATAATGACCATGTAAGGTCAATAAGAGAGTCAGGGCATCTGATGCTTGCTTTTCTGGTCTTTTCTTGTGGTTTATGTGCTATTAGATAGGTTATCAGCCATTCAGACAGGTGTCTACCATGGAATACTAAGTCCAGCATTTTTCTTCTGATTTTTCTTTAAAAACTCACTGATCTTCCACAAGGGCAAGGATCTTTGTAGTTTTTTTTTTCACTGCCCAAGTTTACCCACATACCTAGAACATTGCCTGGCTCTTAACAGGAGCTCAATAAATATTTGTTGACTGAATGAAGATCCCAAGTTATTTACTTTTTTTTTCTCTTTTTAATTTATTTTTATTTTTTTTTAAGATTTTTTTATTTGACAGACAGAGGTCACAAGTAGGCAGAGAGGCAGGCAGCGAGAGAGGAAGGGAAGCAGGCTCCCTGGTTTGCAGAGAGCCTGATGCGGGGCTCTATCCCAGGACCCTGGGATCATGACCTGAGCCGAAGGCAGAGGCTTTAATCCACTGTGCCACCCAGGTGCCACCTATTTTTTATTTTTTTAAATGTTGTTTTATTTATTTTTTTTTCAGTGTTCCCAAATTCATTTTTTATATACCTCACCCAGTGCTCCATGCAATACGTGCCCTCCGCAATACCCACCACCAGGCTCACCCAACTCCCCCACCTCCCTCCCCTCCAAAACCCTCAGTTTGTTTCTCAGAGTCCACAGTCTCTCATGGTTCATCTCCCACTCCGATTTCCATTTTGTGTATCATGATAAAACTGGGGTCTTACCAGGGAGGCCGTAAAACATGTTAGAGGAGAAGAAAGCTTTACTGTGGTGTCTCCTGTTCTCCTTCCCCTCAAAATCATTCCTCTCTTTAGGATCCCTTTGAGTGTTGCCTGTTCCTTGCATCCTCTCACGGTCATACTCACTGCACCCCAGCGCATTTTAGCATTGTTTTTTTCACTTTTTAGCACTTTTTGTGCACATCCCTTAGCATGTGCCCAAAATCAGGCAGGGGATCATGAGAAATTCAACTTGGTTTCCTCAATAGTACTTGCCACACAGTGCATGTTGTTATTAAGAGCAAAACAGCTTATAAACACTAAAACTTAGATGCTTAAAAGGAGATCATTTCCTGTTTGGGCCCTTTTATGAAGATTGTTTTTCAGAAACTCATGCCTGCAGCACCCTGTCAGGAAGAATGGTTCATGTACACAACTGGAATGGATTCTAAGAAACTGACTTGGCTGGCCTGTCTTTGGCAGATTATTATCTGTTTGATTTGAGATAATTTATTGTCTTGTAAAAAACCGAAAAAACAAAAAAACCCTTCACAAATCAAAATGACAGTGTTCAGCACCCGCTATAGGCTGGCCAGACCACTGTTTCCCAGTCTACCCCCGTAGTTCACTCTTTCTTTCTTTAGATCAGGCCTGGGGCCAGATGTGACCTCCTCCTCCAGGAGGCCTTCCCTGACTGCTCTGTCTAAAGGCCCTGTCTCCTCCACAGCACTTCTGTCATCTGAGATTACCTAGTGTGTTTCTTGACTGTGTCCACACCTCTAAGCTCTGGACTCTAAAAGGGCATGGACTATGCTGTCTTGCTCTGTCCCCTAGTGAGAACAATGCTTGGGACTAGTGCTGGAGTGGTAGAAACCCATAGAAAGGGGGAGCATAAATAAGTACATTATTTTATTTTTAAACCTCCTTTTAAAAAAATTTATTTGACAAGAGAGACACAGCGAGAGAGGGAACACAAGCAGGGAGAGTGGGAGAGGGAGAAGCAGGCTCCCTGCTAAGCAAGGAGCCGGATGTGGGACTCGATCCCAGGACCCTGCAATCATAACCTGAGCCAAAGGGAGGCATTTAATGACTGAGCCACCCAGGCACCCCTGATTTAATAAAACTCTTTATATACTACTTACCCCTTACAGGTGAAGAAATTGAGCTCAGAGAGGTCATGTACCAGCTAAGGTCACAGTCTGCCTACTAAATGGTAGAGCACTTAAGAATGTGGGCTTTCGGGGGCGCCTGGGTGGCTCAGTTGGTTGAGCAACTATCTTTGGCTCAGGTCATGATCCCGGACTTCCAGGATCGAGTCCCGCGTCGGGCTCCCAGCTCCTTGGGGAGTCCGCTTCTCCCTCTGACCTTCTCCTCTCATGCTCTCTCTCACTCATTCTCCCTCAAATAAATAAATAAAATCTTTAAAAAAAAAAAAAGAATGTGGGCTTTCTTTGCCAGTTCATACCAAATATTTAATAAATGCTTAGTGGTTGAATGCTTGAGTTTCTGGTGGAAATATCACGTTTCTGGCAAAATATAACATCTGTTTTTACCGCAGGGTAGGGATTGCATGAAGTCATCTTGCCTTAGCAGGGAGTTGGGCCAGGTGCTGTCTTTCCCCCTTGCTGTGCTTTCTGTCTCTGCCAGCGAAGGAATAGGGTTCACTTGGTGGTCTTGGAGTGAGATGGCAGGGCTGTGGTCCTGAATCTCCTCCTCCTCCAAGCCCGAGTGTGGATCTGTGGCTCCAGCCACTTGTCAGCCTTCCCTGACCACTCTAACCCGTGGGAATAGAGCCCATCTCCAGGGATCGGGAATTTGTTTCCTCAAGGTATGTGTGGCAGGGGATGGGGGAAAGAATGAAGTCAGGCCTGTGTTATGAACTCAGGGAAAGGGAGTTTTTTCCCCACTTGCTTTGACTTTGTAATCCTAATTGCCAATAAAGATTAAATCCTACCGGCTTACTGAGTTTTGAAAGAATTGAAAATGGTAGTGATGGGCTGAGTCCTTTTTTTTTTTTTAAGTTTTATTGATTTAAGTGATCTCTACACCCAACATGGGGCTCAGACTCATGACCCTGAAATCAAGAGTTCATGCGCTTCCAACCGAGCCAGGCAGATGCCTGAATGGGTCAAGTACTTTTGGCCTCCTTGCTTCAAAAAAAAAAAAAAAGAACAATAGAAGGACAGATGTACAGAATATCTTAGAAGAGCCGTGAGTGCTCCTGTTGCTTGGGCTTTCTCCAGTTTATTTTCTTTCAAGTTATGAGTTGTCTGCTTGCATATGAGATTGAGTCTTTTCTGATCCTTTCTTCTCTTTGCAGTTATAGCTCCGGTAGAAAGAACAACATCCAGTGAGAAAGCATCAAACACACCGTCCTCCGAGGCACAAGAGGAGTTTGTGGACGACTTTCGCGTGGGGGAGAGAGTTTGGGTGAATGGGAATAAGCCTGGATTCATCCAGTTTCTGGGAGAAACCCAGTTTGCCCCAGGCCAGTGGGCCGGGATTGTTTTAGATGAACCCATAGGCAAGAATGATGGTTCGGTGGCAGGAGTTCGGTATTTCCAGTGTGAGCCTCTAAAAGGCATTTTCACCCGCCCTTCGAAGCTGACAAGAAAGGTGCAGGCAGAAGATGAGGCTAATGGCCTGCAGACAACGCCCGCTTCCAGAGCGACTTCGCCTCTGTCCACCTCCGCAGCCAGCATGATGTCCCCCTCCCCAGCAGCCCCTTCAAATATCCCCCATAAATCAGCCCAGCCAACAGCAAAGGAACCTTCAGCTATGTCTCAGATCAGCAACCTTACAAAAACTGCCAGTGAATCTATCTCCAACCTCTCAGAGGCCGGTTCCATCAAGAAAGGAGAGAGAGAGCTCAAAATTGGAGACAGAGTATTGGTGAGTCTAGAAACCTCTGAGGTCATTGTGTTGAACTAACGGATGGTTGAAATGCACACAGACAGACTCGGAGTCTGTTCTAGAAGGACCATTCATTAATAGAGAAATTACCCAACTTTTCTGGTGTTTGGTTTATGTGGGAACATGGAACAAACTAGAAGCTGACTATATGGTTTGAGAGTAGTATGAGCTTAAGCTTGTAATGATAGGTTCTGATTCTGCCGACCAGTTTAGCCAAAGGAGCATTGAGTTTATTACTCGTAACTATTACTTGACAAAACAAGCTCAGAAGTGGACTGGGGTGCCTTATAAAAGGTTTTTTCCTATTGGTTTGTAGTTTTTGCTGTAAGGATGGTGTGTGGGCGTGTATAAGAGCCTGCTTCCTCAGATGTCTTGAAAAACTCAGGCATCATAGGAAGTTATTTCAGAATTTCTGTGCATTTGAAATGATCTTCAGTCTCTTTTCCTTTAAGGTTAGGAGTTGTCTGCTTGAGATCTAGGAAGAGGAGGGGGGAAGTGTATAGTAGTTTCTATTTACTAATAAGCAAGAAACAATATATAAAGTCTATGCTGTGCATTTTAGAACCCCTGAATTTACACTAGTGATTTTGTTCTTTAATTGATTGATTGACTTTTAAAAGATTTTATTTATTTATTTGACAGAGACACAGCGAGAGAGAGAACACAAGCAGGGGGAGTGGGAGAGGGAAAAGCAGGTTTCCTACTGAGCAGGGAGCCCAAGGCGGGGCTCGAACCTAGGACCCCAGGATCAGCACCTGAGCCGAAGGCAGATGCTTAACGGACTGAGCCACCCAGGTGCCCAGTTTGTTCTTTGTTTTGAACAAGAGGCCAGTGCTGCAGTGCGAAAAACACAAGCTGACCCCCGGCTCTGCCTTTGTGACGTCAGCAAGTTCTTTAACTCCGAGGTTCCTCATCTGTAAGAATGAAATGATACTGGTACTAACCTCCCAGCATCATTGAAAGGATTACATTAGATAATGCATATGAAATTCTTAGCAGTGACTGGGATACAGCAAACACTCAGCCAACTCTTTCTCTCCCTGATGGAAATTTGAAGCTTTACTATTTCACTCTTCCCGCACTTCAGTCAGTTCAGTGTAGGACCTGAAGTTGGCCAGCAGTCTCTGACCCGGTGTTCTACCTTTCCTTGTATCTGTCCAGCAGCTGTAAATTCCTCCCGGCCTGGCAGCTTCCAGGAATGCCGCAGGAGGACGAGAAGTGCTCTTAGCCCTTAGTGTACCATGTGTCTCATGGAACGTTTCCACAGTGCTCTAGAGCAGCCCCGGGGAACTGAGGAGAAGACGGAGGCTCAGGGCAGTGGGGTCACCAGTCCAAGGGCTCCCAACCCAAAGAGGGGTGGACCTGTCCTTTAAACGGTGGTCTTTTTACTCCGGGGCCTTTTGTGGAGAGCTGATGATTGATAGTATAGTTGTAACATTGGAAGTGTTTTTGGTGACTGTTGGCTTATGGATAAGGAAGCTTAAGCCTGGAGAAATGAAGTGACTATCTAATCATGTAGTGAGTTCTCAGCAGATTTTAGAGTTAGAACCCAGAACTTCTGCCTCCCAGGCCCATAGCACCTCCATGCGTCGAGGAGGCCTCACATATCTTTGGGGTTCCACTAATACTTCTTACTGTTACGAGGTTCCTTCTGAATCCCTTAGTTTCAAGGTCAGTAGGTTCCCTCTTCAGTTACAATCATGAATTTCAAAGGTTGATGCATCAGAACTTAAAGCATTTTTAAGATAGCATTTCTGTGGGATGGAGCTCAACCTGTATCTTGTTTGTTTAGCTGATGTTCACTGATGTACCAACTTTGAATTTGGTACAGCTGGTCTTTTGTGGCAACAAAGACTTTTTGATGCCCTGTCTTTTTTTTTTTTAAGGATCTTTTTCTTTTTAAGTAATCTCTATACCAATCGTGGGATTTGAACTCACTACCCAAGATTGAGAGTCATGATGCTTACTTTTTTTCTTCTTTGCTGTATAGATATTGCTACCGTGAATCTTCTAAAATTTTTTCTGGGTATGTATCTTATTTTTTTTTGTAGGATAACTTCATAGAGGTGGAATTACTAGGTTAAACGGCATAGACAGATTTTAAGGCTTACGGCCCATACTTACCTAGTGAGCTTTGGTTAAGTCAGAAACCTATGACCTCAGCAGAGGTCCACCTTATAGATGAGACTACAGATTGTATGCAGTGCGGTCCTAAGCTGTCCTAAGCGCTTACTGTAAAGGACCTCTTTCCCATTCAAGAAAGCACGGGGCACACTTTCAAAACAATAAACTCTCCCTTTCCTCTGGCCAATGTGGCAAGCAGGTGATTGAAATACTGGTCCAGGAGCATACTGCTCGGCTGCTAAGATAGCTGGAATGACACGGTCAGCTTGGTTTAACTGACAACCAAAGGCTTCCAGGAGGCTGTCATGATTAAAGTGGATCTGAAGGATAGGAATTGGCCTGGCAGCAGGAAGTGGTGGTGGGGAGACGGCGTCTTCTCACTGAGGGAAGACAGACTCCCTGAGACGAGAAGGCGTTGGCGTGTTTGGGGAAAAGGCCAGTGTCCTTCCCCAGACGCAGTGAGTGTGTGGTAGGAGGTGAGCCTGGTTAATGATGTGGGGTCTGCAGGGACAAGTGCCATGGGGCCTACGAGGACAGGCTGTTCTCATTAAGAACAATGAGAGTGATGTTGGATTTGTAGCTTGGGAACACCACTCTGGCTGCTTTGTAAGAGTGGACTGGATGTGGGTAAGAACAGGTTGGAGGTGACCATTCTTTGAGGAGGTTGGAAGTTGGAGGAGAGCTCAGAGGTAAGCCTGGAGGAGTGTTGGTCTCAGAAAGATTTTGTTTATTTTCTTTTTTTCACGATGGCAGGGTCTTGGGTATTTATATCCTAACTAAACTGAGCTAGACTCAGGGAACAGGTTAAAGATACAGTAAAGAGGGGCATCAGTGGTGGATGAGGTTCCTGGAAGGAGGTGGTACCCCCCAGCTCACCCTGGGGCATCACTTGGCCTTTGATTAAGAGTGGGAGACTTCCTCCAGTCCTGTGGGAAGAAGGAAGGAGAATGTGCAGATGCTGTTTGGGTCGTAGAGACTTGAACGGTGTATTTCTAGGAAAATTTTAATGCCATGTCCAAAACTAGTGTACTTGGAACAGAATTTCATTTGAATCTGTGAGAATCTGAAGTCCTATGAGTGTGTTACCAGAAGCGATAAAATGATTTACTGCCTTTGGTTAGTATTTCTGGGAGAAATTACAGAAGTACCCTAGAACCACAGCATTTTAGAGCTGGAAAGAATCTTTTGAGATCACCAAATGCCTCTTTTTGCTTATAATACTGAAGCCCAGTGGCACCTGGGTGGCTCAGTTAAGTATCTGCCTTTGCCTCTGGTCATGATCCTGGAATCCTGGGATCAAACCCCATATCAGCTCCCTGCTCAGCGGAGAGCCTGCTTCTCCCTGTTCCTCTGCTGCTGCTGCTGCTCTCTCTCTCTCTCTGTCAAATAAATAAATTTTAAAAATCTAAAAAAAACCCCCATCCATACATATATACAAAATACTGAAATATAGATGTATATTATATATACACACATATATGTATGTGTGTATGTATGTATGTATGTGTATATGCATATAGTATACTGAAGGCCAGAGAAGAAACAGGACTTGCCTTAGGTTGTATAGGTGTGTGATAAATGTGTTCATCTCTCATTGTGTCCTCATGCCCCAGTTCAGATGTTTTTTTCTCCTTTAACATGCTGCCTTGCTTAATAGAAATCTTTGATTTAGAAATAGGAAACATTTTTATTTCAAGATTAATTTACTAAGGAAATTAGGTTTAGAAATCTAAAATATTTGATCTGGAATTTTCCTAATTAAAGAAAAATGCTGTTGATACCAAAATCCCAGTGAAACTAAGATCGTTAGATCCCTGTTATGCGAGGTTTGGTCTAGAATTTTCCCAGTCCTACCCACAGGGCCCGCTCATGGTTCTTGCCATGCTGAACTAGTGCAGAGGAGGAGGGAGGTGAGTTTGCCTTCTTCAGACCTTCGCCCCATGTAACTTTGCTTCTTACCCCCATTGCAGGAGGAGCAAGCAGGTAGGTTTCTGCATTGGGTGTGATGTTCAGCCGGACGAGCTGTGTGAGAGCCAGTCAGAAGCTCTGGAGCTATGACTGAATCAGGCACGTGTGTCTCAGGAAGGCAGTTAGGGCTTGCAGAAGCTCCCCCTCATCACCTCTCCCCCTCACCTTATGCTCACAGTCACCAGTGGAACGAATTAGCCACAGAGTAAGCTGTGCTGATTTGGGTTTAACATCTGGAGGCTCGAGGAGGGACCTCAGAGCTCTTTGTAGCAAACCCGTCTGTGTCTTTGCCGTGTCTCTCTGGCCTCCCTGTGCTCCCATCTGTCCTCATGAATACCGCACGCGTCCCACTGGAGGTTGCTTTCTGCTGTGTTTTGCTGGACTCTTAGAAACACACCTCTTTGCAGACTGGGAATCTCTGCGGTAACTAATTGCCCTGGTTGTTTTTCAGACGGTCTTGCTGCGTTTTTAAGGTATATTTGATTATTCAAGGAGACGACCGACTTCCAGCTGTTGTGTTTTAACGCAACTGTGTGTTCTATGCTGACTTCTTAGCTTATGACTGTATATGGGGAGACGTTTCAGCATTTTATTTTTGAAACAACAAGCTTTATTTCCTTATGAGCCGCTCCCAGAGCTCTTACACGAAGAATCTTGCAGTGTAGATCTGTAGGTCTTTCGGATACTGTGAAAGAGGAAAAAGTCTTCCTGAGAGTCAAAAAAGAACTTTATTCATAAGGTTTTTTTGTGTGTGTGCTTGAACCTTAAAAGAACTACAGTTCATGCAGTGTGTACTTCCTTCTTGTGTCTTTCTTGATTTGTTCAGTTATGTTTGTGAGATTTATCTGTACTTACTTAAAACATGCCCGTAAGTGGGGCCATTTAGTGTAAACACTTCATAATATACTTCTGTAGATTTGAGGCATTTCTGTGCTAGTAAATACAACTCTATTTATTTTTAAAGATTTATTTATTTGAAAGAGAGAGAATGAGAGAGAGCACAAGATGGGGGAGGGTCAGAGGGAGAAGCAGACTCCCTGCTGACCAGGGAGCAGGATGCGGATCCTGGGACTCTGGGATCATGACCTGAGCTGAAGGCAGTCGCTTAACCGACTGAGCCACCCAGGCACCCCAATACAACTCTGTTTAAAATTTTTTATTTTTTATTTTTGGCCGAGATCACAAGTAGGTAGAGAGGCAGGCCGGGCAGGGGTGGGATGGGGTGGGGGGGAAGGGGTGGAGCATGCTCCCTGCCGAGCAGAGAGCCTGATGAGGGACTTGATCCCAGGACCCTGAGATCATGACCTGAGCTGAAGGCAGAGGCTTTAACCCACTGAGCCACCCAGGCGCCCCGCCCCAATGATTTTTAATAAATGTATATAGTTAGGAAGTCACTATAATTCAGTTTTAGAATATTTCTCTCACCCTAAGAAGTTCCCTCTTACCATTTGGCAAGGCATTTCTACTCCACCCCCAACCCCAGGCAATCACTGATCTGCCTTCTGGCATACACCTTTCCTGGACATTTTGTCTAAATGCCACCGTGTAACAGAGGGTTTTTTTGTGTCTGGCTTCCACATAAATTTTGTTTTAAGGCCCACTGTGTTGTAGTTCATTGGTTCTCATGACTAAAATACTCTGTTTTATGGATATACCACATTTTATTTATCCATTCACTATTTACTTAAATTTTTGTTAAAGGGATTCATACTCCTGGTTCAAAATATTCTGATTTTGATACTTATAAGTTTGTATGAAAGAGTTAGTAGTTCTGTGCCCACATTATCCCCTGCTCTACCCCATTCCCTCTTTTCTTCCTGGGAAGGGAAGATGGATTTCAAGAGTTAACATGCAAGTCAAACATAACTTTTTCTTCTTTTAACCATTGTCTTCATAATTATGTCATCTTTACCTGTTTGTTCTCAGGCGAGTTAGAGTTTATGAGGGAGTATCTGTTCTACATCATCTGTGCTCATCATGTTAATTTTCTAAGGGGATTTATTTACTGTCGTCTGTTACAGATTGATGGTATAAAGGGAGTAAAGAAACCACAACGTTTGTTTAGCCTATAGAACCTGTAATAGCTGTATTGAACACCCTCCAGTCCATTCAGGAAATATGTCAATTGTCTCCTCTGTGCCAGACCTTGCTATAGACCTCTCGGTGCTATAGATTTGCAGTGACCAAAACCAACACACTGATATCTAATAGGGCTTCCCATCACGTTCAGATAAAAATCTGACTTCCTTCCTGGGACACGCAGGGCCCACATGCTCTGCCCCCTGCCCACCCTCTCAGAGCTCCCCTTCCTCCACACGTCGCCCCGACTCACCCCACTCAGCTACCCTGGCTCCTGTGCTATTTCCTAAACCGCAGACTCATCTGCACCTTGGGATTTGCTGTTTCTTCTGCTTGGAATGTTCTACCCCTATGTCTCCGCATGCTTGATGCCTTGTAGTCAGGCATTGGAGCCTTGGCTCAAAGGTCACCTCCTCGGGGACCCTTTCCCTGTCACCTGCGCAGGCAGTGTGACATCACCCTATTTTGTTTTGTTTCCTAGCCCTCCACGCTACTTAAAACGTTCTTCTCAGTTATTTACCTGTTCATTGTCCATTTTCCCCTGACTAGAATTTAGGCTCTGTGAAAGTCTAGAGACTTTGTATGGCATTCATGTTCATCTCCCCAGCACGTAGGATAGTGCCTGCCAACCTAACAGATACTCCTAAAGATTGTTAAAGAGCTAGAGGGTTTTAGGTGTAGCTGTCACATACCTTCAAAAGGGAGGAGTAAAATTGTAAGGTATGACAAGAGGTAAAAACAGGGCAGGAAGGTTTTACCCTTCTCTGTGGGAGACTTGCCTGGAAGAACCAACCCAAAAGGGGTTGGGTCTCTAGTTGAGGTGATAGAAAATACCTGTGCTGGCACCTTCATCTCACAGCTGATTAAATTTTCAGTCAGAGCTAAATCTGTACTTGGTTAGTACCAATTAGCCATATTTACCTTTTTATGAATAAGCTGCTTGGGGCACCTGGGTGGCTCAGTCTGTTCGGCGGCCAGCTCTTGGTTTCAGTTCAAGGTCCTGCACAGGGCTTGGTGCTCAGCAGGAAGTCTGCTTGAAAGTCCCTCTCTCTCCCTCTCCATCTGTGTCTCCCCCTGCTTGCTCGCTCTCTCTCTCTCTCTCTCTCTCAAATCTTAAAAAAAAAAACAAAAAACAACTGCTTCACTTAGAACAGGGCAAGTTAGAGACCAGTCCACAAAGGTTTGCTGCTCACATATTCCTCTGAGACAGTCCCTTGTTAGCACTCACTGGACACTTGATAGCTTTGTAAACTGAGGCACAGGGAGATTACATGGTTTGTTTGGGATTGATCATAAAAAGATGGGGGAGTTCAGAGAGCGTCAAGTGTTTCCGCTTTCCTGTCTGTGTCCCGCTCGTTAGCCGGCAGAATTTGTCAGTGTTCCTATTTGTACAGGAGTTTGCAAGAAGGGCATTTGTCTGTTCCCGCACCATTTTGTAGAAACGTCTTAAAGCACTTACTACTCTTCAGTAGAATGACTTGTCCCAGTTTCTCTCCCCACCGATGGCCAACACTATGTTCTGTTTATATTTGTGTCTCAAGGACCCAAGCATTCAAGAAATAAATATCGAATGAGTGAATGAGAACTTACAAATCTGAGATTTTCTAAAGCATGATGACTGGTTTCATTTTCCTTTGGTTGAGTTTCTAGTTTAATTTTGTCTCCAGTAGTGACTTCTAATTTTGTCTTAGACTGACCACAGTTGAGGAGTTAATATGCTCATATCTTGAGAGTAAAGATAGGAAATAGTAGTTATTAGTGTTTGCCATGGCTCTAGTTTTTTGTTTTTATGTTGAAAATTTTTTTTTTCTCTAAGAATCTTGATATCATCCCCTAACACATAGATTTTGAAAATTGGGTCTTATACCTTATGTAACTGTACCTACTAAAATACTGTGGATTCTCTAAAACACTTGAGAAGTAAAACTAACTTTATGCAATCATGTATAAATGCTTAGGAAAAAAATCTAACTGTAGAGTGATTAAGCAGAAAAGCATTTGAGTGATTTTAGGACTTCATGTGACTTCCTGTCTCTGGTGAAGATATTTTGAGCAACCACTGATGATATTTTACAGGAAGAGGGAAAGCATATTGTCTGTCATAGAGTCAAAAGTTCAAAGTTTGGGGGCGCCTGGGTGGCTCAGTGGGTTAAAGCCTCTGCTTTCAGCTCAGGTCATGATCCCAGGGTCCTGGGATCGAGCCCCACATCGGGTTCTCTGCTTGGCAGGGAGCCTGCTTCCCTTCCCCTCTCTCTGACTGCCTCTCTGCCTACTTGTGATCTCTGTCAAGTAAATAAATTTTAAAAATCTTAAAAAAAAAGTTCAAAGTTTGTTGGGAGAAAAAGTATAGAAAACCACCCATCCTAGGAACCAGTAGTCATACATTTCAAATAAATTTTGTGGCATGGTATATTTTTCTTCAGGGTAAATATATATTTTATTAGTTGCATTTAGAGAAGTAGTTGCTTATCTGCCATTTGTGGCATTTTTAACTTTCTTTTAAAAGATTTTTTAAAAATTTATTTGACACAGAGAGACACAATAAGAGAGGGAACACAAGCAGGCGGAATGGAAGAGGGAGAAGCATGCCTCCTGCTGAGCAGGGAGCCTGATGCGGGGCTTGATCCCAGGACACTGGGATCATGACCTGAGCTGAAGGCAGGTGCTTAACGACTGAGCCACCCAGGCGCGCCCCTATTTTTAACTTTTTAAAATTTTTATCCTTTTATAGTAAATGACATTTATTTTCCATAAATTCATTTGGAGGGAAGGAGAAAAGTCAGTTTCCCCTACCTAATGATGGTCATTCTGACTCAGTCAGTTAAGCGTCTGCCTTCATCTCAGGTCATGATCTCGGGGTCCTGGGATCGAGCCCCATGTCGGGCTTCCTGCTCAGCAGAGTCCGCTTCTCCCTCTCCCTCTGCCTCTTACTCCCTGCTCATGCTCTGTTTCTGTCTCTCTGTGTCTCAAATAAATAAATAAAATCTTAAAAAAAGAAGAAGAAGAGAGCGGTCAGAGGGCGAGTCTTTGAGAGCAGCTTCGCTGGTGCATTCCTCTCTGAGTGAAGCTTTTCCCATGTGGGCCACACAGATAGGGTGTCTCTCCTTGTGGATTTTGCCAGGTAGGATTCAGAGCCCTCTGGTGTAGAAATTCTACCTGCCCTGTGTACAGGGATAAGGTTTCAGGCTTGTGTGGACTCTGATGTGAACAGTGAAACCTCCTTTCTGACTAAAGGCTTTTCCACACCGATCACGTCTGTAGGGCTTCTCACCACTGTGAACTTTTCTATCAACAGCGGGGCTACTTTGATTCCTGAAGCTTCTCTGACAAATAACACACGCATGGGGTTTCTGTCCAGTGTGGAGTTTTTCATGAATGGCCCGACTCCCTCGTTGACTGAAGTTTCTCCCACACTCCTTGCCCTGGTGGGACTTCTTCCCTCTGTGTATTCACTGATGTTTAACAGGATTGCCTTCGGCCCTGGAGCTGCTCCCGCAGTAGGTACACTCAGTGGGCCTTTGGCCAGCGTGGATTCTTTCATGCAAAGGTAGATTGCCTTTTTGCCTGCAGGATTTTCCCACATTCCTGATAGTCATGGATCCTCTGACTCCAGGTGACTCTCTCTGTGGTGTCCTACAACCTGGGGATTTTTGTTCTGGCTTCTCTCTTCTGAAAGAATTCTGAAAATCCCAGCTCGAGGATCCTGTGGCCTCAGAGTGGTCCTGTTTGTGGTGGGCTTCAGTTATCACACTGAAATACGCTATATTCCGGCCACCTCTTCCGTGACAGGCCAGCAGGGTGGCTGCTGGAAATCCAGATGCATCCACGCCTGCCGGAGACCTTTCATAGGCTGCTTCCCTGGGCTCTTGTTGAACGCCACAGCCGCGTGGACCGGCAAACAGACCCCGCCGGCCTGCTTGTGGTATCTTTTTAAATAAAGCTTCTGAATGAGGCCTGTGGTTTGCTTGGATTATGTACTGACCACAGCCCATTGGACGCCTCTTGGAAAAACAGTTGTCATGACAGTAGCTTAGACTCACCCCCAAAGAACTCCACAGATCCCATGAGATCGCGTTACCTTTACTGACCCGTGCTCTGTTCGCGGGATGCTGGGTAGCCGGCGGCTCCGAGTGGTGTGGTATAGGGGGTGGAGAAAACTGAGGTTGGCTTCTATAGGAGGCCGAAGATGCCGTGAACACCAGTAAAAGTACTGAACAGTCAAATGTGCCAGATCTAGAACTAGTACTCCCGTTAGTGTGGGCAAACTGGCTGCCAGCAAAATGTGACTCTTTTTTTTTTTTTTAAGATTTTATTTATGTATTTGACAGAGACCACAAGCAGGCAAGAGAAACAGGCAGAGAGAGGAGGAAGCAGGCTCCCCGCTGAGCAGAGAGCCCAATGTGGGGCTCGATCCCAGGACCCTGGGATCATGACCTGAGGCGAAAGCAGAGGCTTTAACCCACTGAGCCACCCAGGCGCCCCCAAAATGTGACTCTTATACTGTCAGGCACCAAAGCAGTTTCTTGTGGATTATTTTCCTTAATCCTCACAATAGTCCCCAAATTGTCACCATTTTACTTATGAGGAAACTGAACTTTGGAAATTAAGCAACTTGGCTAATCAACAGAGCTGGGCATTTGAACTTACCCAGCTTCAGAGCCTACACTCTGTGTCAGCATATTTTCTCCTTCACTTGCTTCTGAGACGTCAAATTCAGCCTCAGCCATAGGTGATCTTTTTCCTTTGGTCAGCTTATGTGGAAAAGTGGCCTTTTCTGTATAGGTTCCAAAGGAGAAAGTCACCTTTCATTTATCCAGCAAATGTTTGTTGAGTGTTTGCTGGGCTGGGCTGGGCTGGTCACGGTGCCAGACACAGCAGGGCTCCTGCCATGGAGTCTTCTCCAACTCCATCTTGCCCCAGTGACGCCTGTCATGACACCAGGGTGCTTCTGTAATGTCCTTGCTCTGCCTGCCCTCTGTCACCCTTCCCGAGCCCTTCCTGCGTGGAGCGCCTTAAGCCATCTGCCTTGGTTCCTTAAATCAGTTTCACAAAAAGTTTCCCTTTTGGAGAAAAAAAACATAGGCTTGAGGTCTTAACATCTTTCCATCTTCAACAAAGGGTTAAAACTGGAAAGAAATGCGTCATCCCAGATTCATTGAAAGCTGTATTCATAGAAAATTTAGAAACAAGTGCCTTTAGTATTAAAAAGCAAGACAAAAATTGGGACGCCTGGGTGGCTCAGTTGGTTAAGCGGCTGCCTTTGGCTCAGGTCATGATCCCAGCGTCCTGGGATCGAGTCCCACATCGGGCTCCTTGCTCGGCAGGGAGCCTGCTTCTCCCTCTGTGTATGCCTGTGCTCTCTCTCTCTCTCTCTGACAAATAAATAAATAAAATCTTAAAAAAAAAAAAAAAATTTAAAAAGCAAGACAAAAATAAACTTTGTGTTGGTCTTAAGAACCTAGGAAAAAAGGGATGCCCGACTGGCTCAGTTGGTGGAGTGTGTGACTCTTGATCTCGCACTCATGAGTTCAGGCCCCACCTCAAATGAAAGATTCTTTTTTTTTTTTTTTTTAAGATTTTATTTATTTGAGAGAGAGAGAATGAGAGAGAGCAGCAGAGGAGAGAGGTCAGGGGGAGAAGCAGACTCCCCACTGAGCAGGGAGCCCGATGCGGAACTCGATTCTGGGACTCCAGGTTCATGACCCGAGCCAAAGGCAATTGCCTAACCAATTGAGCCACCCAGGCACCCCTCAAATGAAAATTTTTAAAAAATTTAAAAATAAACTAGGAAGGCAAGAACAATAAACCAAAAGGAAGCAGGAAAAAGGAAATAGGATAAAATGCGATTTCAAGACAATAGAGAACATCAAAATAGAAGAAAAAAAACCTAAAAGCTGGTTTAGGATCAATAAAATAAATTACCTTCCCAAGGTAATCTACTTTTAACACAGTCCCATTGATCTTGTTTTAGAATTAGCCAAAATGATTTTTAAATGTGCTAAACAAATTAATTAAACCTACTTAAGTGTCGGGGCGCCTGGGTGGCTTAGTGGGTTAAAATCTCTGCCTTCGGCTCAGGTCATGATCCCAGGGTCCTGGGATCGAGCCCCGCATGGCGCTCTCTGCTCAGCAGGGAGCTTGCTTCCCGCGCTCTCTCTCTCTCTCTCTGCCTACTTGTAATCTCTGTCAAATAAATAAATAAAATCTAAAAAAAAAAACAAACCTACTTAAGCGTCTGTCAGTCGGGACTGACTGAATAAACTGGACGCGTCCGGACGGTAGAATGACAGCAGTTGCAAATACAAAGAAGGAAGTTGTCTGTGTTCTGCAAGGTGCAACCCAGTGGATATAAAACACCGCTTTTGTGTAAAAATAAAAGGAAGGAATAAACATACACAGTAGTGCTTGCTTTCATCCCCATGTAGTAATGCTGGGAGGAAGCATGCATCGCCTGTTGGTAACAGTGCTTCCCTTCCCTGCGTGGTGGGAGGGGGCGAGTGGGACTAGAGTTCCATGAGGGAGACGCCCTCCCTTGAGGCTTGCTCCTTTATGTTATTTTTTATTTATTTGAGAGGGAGCGTGCATACATGCACAGGGTGGGGGGTGAGGTTGGGAGGGGTGGGAGGAAAGGGGCAGAGGGAGAGGGGGGTCTTTTTTTTTTTTTTTTTAAGATTTTATTTATTTGACAGCAAGCACAAGTAGGGAGTGCAGCAGGGAGAGGGAGAAGCAGGCTCCTTGCTGAGCAGGGAACTGGATGTGGGGCTCGATCCCAGGACCCTGGGATCATGACCTGAGCCAAAGGCAGAGGCTTAACCCACTGAGCCACCCAGGCGCTCCGGGAGGGGACAGGGCTTGGTCTCCAGACCTCAGGTCGGACCTGAGCCCAAACCAAGAGTCAGATGCTTAACTGCTCCACCCAGACGCCCCTCAGTGCATATTTGCATTAAAATTTTTGGAACCATGAAAATGTATTGGCTATTCAAGAATTAATTTTTTAACAAGACTTTATTTGAAAGAGACAGAAAATGAGCGTCAGGGAGGGGCAGAGGAAGAGGGAGATGCAGACTCCCCGCTGAGCAGGGAGCCCAGTATAGGACTCGATCCTAGGACTCCAGGATCATGACCTGAGCTGAAGGAAGAAGATTGACCTTCTGAGCCACCCAGGCATCCCTATTCAAGAATTAATTTAAGTTTGTCATGAATGAAGAGGGTTTTTTGTCTTGTTTTAGTTTGTTGTTTTTTTTTTTAGTCAGCAAGAAAAAGGAACTTTCTTGAGACTTCCTCTCAAAGGAAAAGTGAGGGAAGTGCCTACCATGATAGCCCCCTGCTGCGGGACCCTAGCCCGCCTCTGGAGCACGGCAGGGAGAGTGGCCACAAGTGTTGAGAATATGACATAATAAATACAAAACATTTATTTTTTGCTTATAATGTTCTTAGGTTCCTGCAGTGACTGCTCTTGGTCATGGGGGAGAGCAAATTTCTAAAGCAGCAGTTAGGAAAAAGAAAGCTTAGAAAAATGGAGGAAAACGAGGACTCTGCAGGAGCCGTAAGGGACACCAGCACTCACGGGGCGGGGGACAGATTGTGAAGCGGAGGTAATTCTAATGCCTGTAATGCACAGTGGTAGCACAGATACTGAACTTTCAAACCTGTAGACAGACTCACACACATCAGTGTGTTCTTGTGTGTTTGCCCATGGCAAAATGAGTGTTTGGAATAGAAAAGTAATGGCAAAGGAAGGAATAGTTCATAAATGCTGGTGGGTAGTTTTGGAGATAATGTTTGCATAGTACATCAAACAATGGCTGGGACAAAGAGTTACACCTTCAAAAAGACAGCTTTGTTCATGGGAAGTAAAGTGTGAGGAATAGTAATCTTAGCAGTCGTGAGGAGACGGCCTCCCAATGGAAAATATCCATAGAGTCAAATTATTTTAAAGAATTTTCATTTTCATGCAGTGTGCACTTAGGCCAAAAGCAGACGTATGCGCATGCGCAGATATCCATCGTGTGTGTGTGTGTGTGTGTGTGTGTGTGTCGCTTTCCGTGGATGGAGACGTAAAGGATGAGGACACAGCAGCTGGTACAGTGTAAAGAGAACGGACGAATTCCGTTTTCCTTCAACAGATGTATGGGTTTTATTTTTGTAGCCAATACTTATTTTGAAGCGGGAGAATCCCTCTGGAGTAATAAAGTATTTTCTAAGGAGGGGACTGATTAATTGGGTGGTCAGCCCAGCCACCCCATAGTAGCTAGGCTGTTTCATTACTGGGATGTATCGGATCACACTGGTAACGTGTCACCCTTCACCAGTCTTTGGAGGAAACTCTTTTAAGAGCTGAAGAGAAGGTAATGAGAAGAAGCCATCAGGGGAAATGTGGAGCCCCGCACTTGATTATCCATTGAAACTGCAAAAGGTTAAGATCTGGGATTATGTCCATCTCTTTAATCTCTTTATTTTTACTATCTTTTTCCAGGTTGGTGGCACCAAGGCCGGTGTCGTCCGGTTTCTTGGGGAGACAGACTTTGCCAAGGGGGAATGGTGTGGTGTGGAGTTGGATGAGCCTCTTGGGAAGAACGATGGGGCAGTTGCTGGAACCAGGTTTGTCTGGAGCTGGAATCTTGTCCCCCTCCTGCATATAAAGGTGCTCAAGCAGATTTCACCAAGAGCCACATTTTAAAATGTTATGTATTTATTTATTTTTAAGATTTTATTTGACAGAGACAACGAGAGAGGGAACACAAGCAGAGGGAGTGGGAGAGGGAGCAGCAGGCTTCCTGCTGAGCAAGGAGGCTGATGTGGGACTTAATCCCAGGACTCTGGGTTCTTGACCTGAGCTGAAGGCAGATGCTAAATGACTGAGCCAGCCAGGTGCTCCAAGAGCTGCATTTTTTTTTTTAAAGACTTTTTTGTTTGAGAGAGAGAGGCTCAGAGGGAAAGAAAGTCTTTTTTTTTTTTTTAAAGATTTTATTTATTTATTTGACAGATAGAGATTACAAGTAGGCAGAGCAGCAGGCAGAGAGAGGAGGAAGCAGGCTTCCTGCTGAGCAGAGAGCCCAGTGCAGGGCTCAATCCCAGGACCCAGAGATCATGACCTGAGCTGAAAGGCAGAGGCTTTAAGCCACTGAGCCACCCGGGCGCCCTGGGAGAGAAAGTCTTAAGCAGACTCCTCACTGAGCACAGAGCCCAAGGCGGGGCTCAATCCCACAACTCTGAAATCAAGACCTGAGTGGAATCCAGGAGTCAGCACTTAGCTGACTGAGCCACCCAGGTGTGCCCCAAGAGCTGTATTTCTATTTCCTAAGACTCATCTGCTGGGTTTTTTTCCCCCTACTAGAATTGGAGCTGTTCTTTTGACTGTCTCTATTACTAATATGTGTAATGCGTCTGAGTAGATTCTGAACAAGCATTCAATTTATTTTTAAGACTTTTATTTTTTTTTAAAGGGGCGCCTGGTTGGCTCAGTGGGTTAAGGCCTCTGCTTTCGGCTCAGGTCATGATTCCAGGGTCCTGGGATCGGGCCCCGCATCGGGCTCTCTGCTCTGCGGAGAGTCTGCTTCCTCCTCTCTCTCCCTGCCTCTCTGCCTACTTGTGGTCTCTGTCTATCAAATAAATAAATAAATAAATAAAAATCTTTAAAAAAAAAAAGATTTTATTTACTTATTTGACAGATCACAAGTAGACAGAGAGGCAGCAGAGAGAGAGCAGGCTCCCCGCTGAGCAGAGAGCCCAATGTGGGGCTCGATCCCAGGACCCTGAGATCATGATCTGAGCCGAAGGCAGAGGCTCAACCCATGAACCACCCAGGCGCCCCAAGACTTTTTTTTAGAACAACTTTAGTTTCACAGCAAAATTGAGAGGAAGATACAGAGAGTTCCAGTGTGCCCCCTGCTCCCGCTCCGCCCCCCCCCCCCCCCCCCCCCCCCCCCCCCCCCCCCCCCCCCCCCCCCCCCCCCCCCCCCCGTTTTCAGCCTCCTGCACCCTGACGGTGCGTTTGTTACAACTGACGAACCCACATGGACCCGTCACTGTCAGGACCCCTCTGCTGTAAGGTTGTCCGACAGTAGCAATATTCAGTCCCTTTGCACCTGAGGAGCACTTTAGTAGTAGCTGGGTAAGTCTGTCTGTGTATCATGCTGTTGCTCGTTCGTGCGTTTTCTAAAACGTCGCCGGGGCTATCAGCCTACATACCTGCGACGCTTATGCTGCTTAACCGCCCCCGCTCACTGGTAGGGCTCGCAGCAGACCCGTCCTGAGTGATGACCAAAAAAACGATGCTTTTGTTTATAGTTGTTACTTCTTGTAATTAAGTTTTCTGTCACTGCTCTTATTGTTATTCTCTAAAGGTATTTTCAGTGCCAACCCAAATATGGCTTGTTTGCCCCCGTCCACAAAGTGACCAAGATTGGCTTCCCTTCCACTACACCAGCCAAAGCCAAGGCCGCTGCCGTGAGGCGAGTGATGGCGACCACCCCCGCCAGCCTGAAGCGCAGCCCTTCTGCCTCGTCTCTCAGCTCCATGAGCTCGGTGGCCTCCTCCGTGAGCAGCAAGCCCAGCCGGACAGGATTAGTAAGCCTCCCTGTTCTCACTGCATGCTTCTGCGTCCAGGCGATGAGCAGCTGCTGCTGGCGAACCTGCTTTGCTTTCGGAGCTATTAACTGCCTTGAACCGAATGTTCGCTGTAGCTTGTGGAGGCCCGTTCTAGGTTTCACACAACAGAGCTTTAGCAAGAAGTCAAATTTGGAAGTAGAATTTTGAACATCACTTTCAGAGTCTTAAGGCCCCAAGATGTACGAGTTCTTGCTGAGTCTGTAGTAACTATTGTTGAGTCTTACATATGGGATGGTTTCTCTTTTTTTGAAATGATTTCGGGCACAAGAATGGCAGGACAGATGAAGGGATCCTTTTCCTCAATGACCTCGGTCTCTCTGACGTCAAACAATTTGAGGAACTAAAGTATTTTGAGAAAAGGCATGTTCTTAGAATTTCGGTAGTATGCTAATCGAACCTAACCCACTGAAAGCAGTTAGTGTGTGGAGTGTTCCTGACTTGGGCCAGAGCACACAGAGGGGAACCAGCGGGACATGAAGGGATGCTAGGAAAAGCCATGTCTTGTCTCCTCTCTCCATCTCCTTTTCTCCCTTCCACTTCATCTTCCCCTTCCCCCCATTTAGATCCATAAAAATAGAATTGTCAGAATTAAAATAGGCAACAGCGGCTCATTCTTTTTGTTAATATGGTGTTTTAATAGGGTCAAAAAATGACTTCTTGGCTCTTCTCCTGCCAGTCAGTTTATTTACTTGAAGTGAGGCAAATACTGTCCAGGTTTGTAGAACTGCACCGCACTGGTAAACTGCAGACAGGAAGGAGAATGGTAAGTGGTGCAGTTGGTCAGAGTGAAGCTGCCACCCCGGGTCTGCCTTCTCTTCTGTGGTCCTTGGCTCCTCTGGGAAGGGAGAGGGGAGGAGTCTTTCCTTCAGTGCGGGGGGAGGGAGCCGTGCTTCTCTGCCAGCCAGCTGGACTTTCTCTTAGGTTTTGGTAAAATACCTGCTCAGACTTTTTCATTTTGCATACGAAAAGAAAGTCTACATCTTCAACAAAAAGTCACAAATGGACTTCAACAAGAAAAGCTTGACAAGAACAATGACATAGAAGGGAAGCCCCTCCTCTTTGGACAGAGCCTCGTTCAGCAAACTCATGTGGACTACTCTACTAGTAGTGGACTAGTCTACTTTGCTAATCCGGGAGCAAGTCCGTGGAGGTGTTTTCTCTGGAATAGGAATTCTTTCTTGAGTAACTTTTATTCTGTTGGAATTATAAGTGTCCATCTCTTTGGAAGACAAGCAAGCCCTCCCCTGTTCCCCCAATCTCTCCTCTTTTCAGACCAGTTCTCATTCATCTTAGCTCACCTCCCTCAGTGAAGAAGAGTGACAAAAGAGAAAGGAGTCTTCTTACCTTGTGAAACAGCTTGTTTTTGTAGCTCTGTATAGAGGGTCGCTATGGTTTCTAAACCAAAAATCACCATAAAAAAATATGCCAAAGATATAGAAAGTGTGACTTCCTAGAAATGTATCTCCACAGTGTAACCCCTTGCATGTATATGAAAATATCTAACAATTCTACAGCGCAAGATGGTTCTCTGGAAGTATTGACACAGAGGGGCCCAGACTCTCTGCCTAGCACCTGCTGGCCTGTTACTTTATTGTAGTGCCCCAGGCCAACAGAAATAGCTAGCAGTCCTGTCTGTTAAGCAGCTAGGTGCACAATTTAATATTTATGTTCCAGCAATTTAGTAGCTGTTTGAAAAGAACGATACACATAACTGAGAGAAAACACATTTTTGGTTCATTCTTAAGTAACCACACTTACTATTAGGTTGCGTGCACGTGTAGGGCACTGCATGTCCTTGTCAAACCTTGGAATCTTCCCGAACGCTGCCACCCTCATTTCCTGTGACACATTGGGTTTTTTTTTTTCCGCACAGTACTGGCTTTTTGTCATGGCAGCAGCCAAAACCTCGCTTTGGGAAGACACGATGTGATTGAAAGGAACGTCGTACAGTTGCCTCAGACTTAGTTGCCTCAAGCTGGTAGTTTGTATGGTATCCAACAGGTGTTGGAGTGTTTCCCTTGAAATTTGGAAATACTCCACAGTGCCCCGTGACTTTGCTGCAGGGCCCCGGGGCATCTCTGCGCAGGGAACCTCAGGTCTGGTGCATTTCAGGAAGAAGTGTTAGTACCAGAAGGTATAATTTTAACCATGTAATGAAATTGGAAAGTTAAGGTCAGATGCTTAAAACAACACCCCTTCCCCCATATGTTTAAGTAATTTTAGAAATTTCACTAAATAGAAATAGCAAAGGACAATTTGGGTTTGACTGGATTCCTTTATTCTTATAGTTGTCAAATTGTCTATTTTTTTTTTTTTAAGATGTATTTCAGAGTGGGGGGAGGGGGGAGAGGAAGGGTAGAGGGGGAGAGAGAGAATCTCCATCAGACTCCCTGCTTAGCCAGGAGCCTGACATGGGGTTCCATACCACGATCTTGAGGTCATGACTTGAGTTGACACCAGGAGTCAGACGCTTAACCGACTGAACCACCCAGGCGCCCCGCAAATTGCCTGACTTTTAATTGATGACAGATCCTTGCTCTGTCTGCCTCCTGGAGACGGGCCTCCGACTGATGAAGGGCATTCAGGGGGCAAAGGAGGCTTTGATTGCGGGAGATGAAGTCAGGGCCCACTGGATCCAGATCCAGCAATCTGGTCTCTAGGTCAATGGCCTTGGGCAAATGCATGCCAAGGGATGAGGCTTTTGCTGAACTGCCTCCCTACCCCAGAGCCTCGCTTGGAAGAATGCTGTTCAACTTGGCCACGTTACGCATTGCCGTGGTAGGAGGTTATTTTCTCTGTGTTTTTATCTGACGATTAGCCTCAAGATGGAGGAATCGGTATGGGAAATAGCACAGAGAAGCAAGGGGACCCCTGAGAGCCTTCTTCACCCCTCCCCCATGGCTTTTCTGCCCCATCTCTTACTTCCCCTCTCCTCCCACTTCCCTCCCCTCCCCTTTTCTCCCTCCTCCCCTCCCCTCCTCCTCTTTCTGCACAGATTCTCTTTCCCTCCTTTTCCTCTCTCTGCATGTCTTTTCTCTCCCCACACACACTTCTGAAGGCACATAGAGTTTCCCTATTAATCTGATCTTCCTAAATCTCTCTGGTGATTGGGATTCAGGTCCTCAAGTTCTGGATTCCCGGGTGAGATCTCCTGTGCTTTTCTTTTTTTTTTTTTTTAAAGCTTTTAGTTAAATTCCAGGTAATGTGCAGTGTTAATATTAGTGTCAGGTGTACAATACAGTGATCAACACTTCCATACACCACCCGGTGCTCATCACAAGTGTGCTCCTTAGTCCCCACCCCCTGGTTCCCCCAGTCCCCCACCCTCTCCCTTCTGGTGACCATCAGTGTGTTCTCTAGAGTTAAGAGTCTGTTTCTTGGTTTGTCTTTCCTTTTCCTCCCTTTGCTCGTTTGTTTTGTTTCTGACTTACTTCCCTTAGCATGATACACTCTGGTTCCATCCACATCGTTGCAGATGGCAAGATCTCATTCTTTTTTATCTGTGCCTTTCACTTTGAAAGAAAGATGAAGAAAATCCTGACAGAATCCAACTGTTTACTCGATACAAGGAAGGTTTGTGACTCCAAGGGTGACCTCTTGGTTTCCTCCTGGTAGTTAGAAGATTAAAAAGTTGAAAAAAAATTTTCAACCTCAAGTCCGAGGAGCAAAAAACTGACCAAAATCTCATTAAGAAGAAGATGCCTATCAATGAAGCTCGGACAGAAATGAAGCTTAGAGAAACTTGTTAAATGGGTTCTGTGGAATTTTTCTAGATTCCGGCAAGGCCCTGTCAGCTGAGCTCAGGGTCCTTTGATTTGAGCTGCTCATTCTCCTTCTAACCATCTTCCTGATTGTTCCGTGACTTCTTACATTGACGTGTTGTTTGTGATGTTCACAGTCAGGAGCCACATGCTGTCTTGTTTCCTTGATGAGAGGCTTTTGCTAATAATTGGCAAGCTTGGGAGCTGGGACAGCACCTTTGCTTTGCCGAGGAGATGCCTGCCTGCATGCCTCGCGCCCTCCTTGCATCCCCGAAAGCATCATCGCCCTTCACTTCTTTAACTTTCCTTTGCAGTTGACTGAAACCTCCTCCCGTTACGCCAGGAAGATCTCCGGCACCACTGCCCTCCAGGAGGCCCTGAAGGAGAAGCAGCAGCACATTGAGCAGCTGCTGGCTGAACGGGATCTAGAGAGGGCGGAGGTGGCCAAGGCCACAAGCCACGTGGGGGAAATAGAGCAGGAGCTAGCTCTGGCCCGGGACGGACACGACCAGGTGAAGTCTCGTGCTGACTTTGTTTCCGAGATGGTGATGGGTTCTAAGCTGATCCTGTGGAGAAGCTGGTGCTTTCTAAGTGGAGGGAGAAGGCTGAGCAGCATCCCCGGTGCTTGGAGCCGGGGGGCTAGTCTTGGGAGCACAGGAAATGAGTAGCAATGTCTTTGTTGGGCTTGTTGGAAGCTGTGACCTGGGGTACCACTTTGTAGCGTTATAAAGATGAAGTTTTGTTCTTCTTGAGTCGACCTTAGTCTTCTGGTCTTTACATCCGGGTCTCTTGGCCTGCGTCAGGGGACCTCGTTTACTAGGACCTTACCAACGACGGCAACTCCTGTTTCATAGGTTATCCTTCGTACGCACTGAAGCTTCAAAAAAGATGAGCGTTGTTTTAACATTGCCCTCTGTTGCTTTAATGGTGTGGTTTTTCATCATCTAGTTTCCAGGAATGCGGCCGAGAAGTAACCTATTAAAGATCGTAGAAAGCATTTCAGTGTGGAAAGGTTTTAGAATCATGCCAACCCACAATGGTACCACTTAGCTGTAGCTCTTTGGAGGAGTCCCTGGGCCTGTGTCTGGGTCAGAGAGAGGCCACTCATTGACACCCTTGCCTTCCCCAGCATGTCCTGGAGTTGGAGGCCAAGATGGACCAGCTGCGAACAATGGTGGAGGCTGCCGACAGGGAGAAGGTGGAGCTTCTCAACCAACTTGAAGAGGAGAAAAGGTGACCTCAGATTGTTCCTTAGTGCAAGTGTGGCCTTTTCCTTTTAAATGACCTTAGGAAAACGTCCTCATTAGGTGGCCAGGTCTTAGAACCAAAGGAATGACCGCGTATTCAGTGGAAATGAAACTCTCTGTACTGCATGAGGAGGGTTTGCTTGGATTTGACTTTTTTTGTTGTTTTTTTTGAGAAGTTGGGAATCATCTAGACATACCCTGCTTCATTTAACAGCTATTTATTGAGTCCTTGGTATGGGCCAAGCATCCTCTTGAGGCTGACCTCATTGTCATGAGATTAATTCAAACCCTGCTCCCACCTGCAACCATCTTTGGTGAGAGGACATTGTGGGTCCAAGTTACCTAGTATTTGTGAAACACCTTCCATGAATCTAGTAAAACTGTATCACTGGTGAGTGATACAAGGTCTCTGCCGTGGAGAAACTCAGTACCTTAGTAGGAAAACAAAACTTCTGTGTGAAGCCGTTAGAGCGTTATCCAGGTCAGGATGGAAGTGGTGCTAAATTGTGTGAGACAAAGCAAGTTTGGTTCTTACAGGTTTCTTGAGGCTGTGACCAACACGATGTGTGGAAAAGGTGTCTGCATGGAAACCATTGGAAGTGGTAGTGGGACATTTGTCCTCTTGCATTTGATGCCATCTTCTGTCCTTTCTGATGGCAGGAGCCTAATTCACTAGCTGTCTGGTCTGTGAGTTCAGGACGGTCAGAAGCTCACTGCTGTGAAAAGGAATATAGTGGAGATAGGATACAGTCTCTTACCAAGGAAATGATTTTCTCACTAGAAAGACAAACACTATACGTAGGAAATTCTCTTCACATCTTAAAAATGGGTACAAATAATTAAGAGATAGTAACAGGCCTTTTCTCGGCCCTTCTGGATGCCAGGGCACCAGGACCGCTTGCTTTGGCTCTGAAGGCAGCTCTTGGTCTGCTGCCTGCTGGGCTTGAGGGCTGTAAATTACTGACGATTAATTCTGATTTCACAGAGTAGAATTTTTCTTAACTTTGCCAAAAATGCTAGTGAGTTTGACAGTTTTGATTTTTGCAGACAGGTTATGAATTTGTTCCCTTTTCTTCCTTACACTCAAATTTGTGAAGATTTATAACATGGATGTTACCTAGATTTTGTAATTCTTCACGATATCCTATTTTATTGACTTGGACAGAACTGATTGAAACCCGCACATCAGAGATTTTTAAAATGCAGAAGAAAAAAAAAAGTGACTCCAACTGTTCATAACCTTATTCTCCCAGGCTTAGAACAGGTACTAGTATTTTCTGGGGCTTTCTGCAGAGGTAGCCCTCTAGCCTCTCCCTGACATATCCGACATGGAGTGGTATCAAGAGAGATTGGTTTTCTGTGCCACTTTCACCTATGTTCTATAATTGGAAAGTAGAAATTACAGACTTGAAGTTTCAGAACCTAGTTCTGTGGTCATTTAGACTTTTTCCCTGTAGGCTGGTCCTGTCTTGATTAGATTCACTCTGTTGATTGTGACCAAGGGAAACCAGCTGGTTTTTCTCAACTCTTACTTCCTGCCTCCTGGAGTCAGTACCTCTAAAACACTGAAGTCTCCTAGATAGAATAGAGCTACTGGATTTCTAAGCCGGATGCCTAAAAATACATTTCTTTATTTTCTTCCACCATCATCTGTTACAATCACCAGGGTGTTGATTATAAATCTCATTTTTGGTAAGGCAGATGTGTTCCTTGGCTACTTATGTGCTCTGTTTTGGTTTTGTTCCACAGGAAGGTGGAGGACCTTCAGTTCCGGGTTGAGGAAGAATCCATCACGAAAGGCGATCTTGAGGTAAAACCCCTCCGGCTCTCTGCAGCTTTTCTGGGTACTAGTATTCACAAATTAGGATGAGCTCATTGTGCCAGAACAGATAGCAGAGGGAACTTGGGCCGGGCTGGGCTGTGGGCGTGGCTGTGGGTCCGTGGGCCTGGGACGGTGCTGTCCCGACTCCAGTGACCCAGTCAGATTTTTACTACTCTTTTCTTGCGCTTCAAAATTCAAATCCTGGAATTGGAGTTAATCAAGTCATAAATCTGGCGGTCTGTCCACGTGAGACTCGAGATGTTCCTCTGATGATCAGAAATGGCATTGCAAGGAGCACTTTTAATTTCATCATGACAGTCCCCCCAGAAGTTTCGTGCTTTCTCTCAGCTTTGCTTTTCAATTGAGCAGGATCAATTTTTTTATAGTTGTAAAAGGAATAAACATGTGTTCCAGTAATCAATTTTTAAAAAAGTAATTACCCGAAGAAAAAACAAGAGCGATTTCTATATCAGCTTCTTTAACTTCTGTGGCATATTTTACATTCACAGAGATTTCCTTTAGCATCAGATTTCTCTTTAGACAATTATTCATATCAGTTTTTTAGATGCCAGATTCACGTGATTTTGATGCTTTTTAAACCACTGCTAGATGTATGACAAATACGAATTATGAAAGTATTCAAATTTTGCAGATTTTTGTAATAATTTTTTTTGGTAATTTTGTAATTTTTGCAGTCTGTAATATTTTAGTAAAAACTTGCACTTGACCGTGCAATTCCCAGAATATCCATTTTTGATGCTATTACAAGTTCAAAGCCTATTGGTGACCCACGCCATGATTCCATTCCAGGGCCCCTTCCTGATAGGATCTCTGATTCCTTTGGAAATTGTCTTTATAGTCAACCGAGAGTAAGGAAGACATTCTTTGAGTTCTAGTTTTATAAGGCCCAGAATTTAGTGGATTATTCCTAATTCAATAGTTCCCTTCTTTGCTCATTTCATATATGGTGACATTCTTTTAGTTGACTTTCGTGTTGTTCTTATCCGTTTAAAAACATCCCAGAGTCTCATTAGAAGTTTCACATCCTCATCTGATTCATGTGAGACACAGCCGAGGGTGTGCTGGGGAGGGGCAAGTGAAATCTTCCCCTGGCACTAGGCTGGCATAAGCCGGCCAGTAACTCACTTGAAATTTATCATAGTTGTTTTGAGACCCTTAACACAAAATTGAAACTTTAGTGGAATTTCTCGTTTTGTCGATGTTTAATTTTTTCATTTTTTTACTGATAGCAAAAGAGCCAGATTTCTGAAGATCCTGAGAATGTAAGAGGGCACTTAACTGTGTGGAGATTTCCCTTGTTAACCCAGATTGATGACAGATTAAAATGCTTATTGATACACTCAAATACTAACGGCATCATCTGACCTAAGACATTGATCTTAATATCTCTGTGCATGTGGCTTTCAGAGCAGTTACATTTGTATCCTGAAGAGATTGTATGTAATGAATAAGCTGTATAAATCCATTTATTTAATGCATAAGCAAATGTTTGCTTTATAAAAAATTTTGCCAGAAAGAAAAAAAAAAAATTTTGTCTGGGGACCTGGCCTTCTTCACTTAACTCAGAATGTCTTCTCATTTTAATAGAATTATTCTGAAAGAGAGGATATCTAACTGAAACGTAAAACACATAAGAGGAAGGAATTAGAGAAATTCTGCAGGAAAGTTTTCCCAAGTGGTTTTGGAAAGTATTCCAAGTGGAGTAATTTTATTCCCAGGAAGGGAGAAGGGCATTCAGATGGCCTTTTTGTGAGATTCATTGTCTTTTTGTGAGCTCCCTCTGCTGGCCAGTGCCTGCCTGTGCAGGTGACAAGAAATTCAAGTGTCCGCATGTTGTGGCTGCAGGGTTTTCCCTGAGTTGGTGAAACTAGAGAGGAGCATTCTTCAGTGAAGACACCATGTGCTTTAAATTTATTATTATTGAAGTGCGATTTTTCTAGTAGCTGTGCTACCAGCCACATAGGTGTTTCTTCTCCCTCCTCCCTCTGATCTGGATCAAATGCCCAACTCAGATCTCACCTAAACAGCCTCTAAAGCGTGGCTGCCCCCCACCCCCCCCCCCCCCCAAGCTGCCGGCTGTGATGCCGGTTGAAAGAACCTCCACTTTTGGCTTTGTTTTACCACCATCAGAGAATAAAATTAAAACAGAGATTTTTCTCCCTATCACCTCCTGGCCGCTGAAAGAGACAGCTTAAGACCAGACTTTTAAAAAGCCTCCGTTCTGAAGGTTTCCTTTTTGTGAAGCTACTTCAGTGATCTGGGTCTCTTCTCTCCTCCCCAAACAGGCTCCCGCTGCATCCGGTGTCAGTCTGCATGGGGTCTTCCTCCTGCCTTTCCTGTGCGCTTCTCGCAGAGCCTTTGCTTGCCCTCTCAGTCCCTGTCCCAGAACTTCCCTCTGGGGATGCTCTGTCTTACTGTGAGGAAGGAGTACTTCTGAAAGGAGGGGTGTGCTGTCCAGTGTAATGTTTTGACCACACACCGAGGCATGGACGGGGATCGCAGCTCCCTCGTGGCTGATGGCCGAGACAGTCGAGTCCCAGATGGTTTGTGTGCATACCCGCCAGCAAGGCGGTGTTGCAGGCATCTGGAAGACCTCGCGATGGGAAGAAGATCACATTCAGTGGATATTTGCTTTTTATCTGGAAGTAGTGAGTTTCCACCCAGAGGACACTGAACTCAGTATCTGAGGTGAAGAAAGGTTCCGTTGCCTTTTGCTTTTTACCGTTAGTTTTGGATTTCAGTTCTTGAGGCTGTGACCCCGATTACGTAGATCTGGATTTGATCCTTTTCTCGTAAAAGCAGGTAAATTGAACAGCTTCTGTCTGAGGCACATATGGACCAAGGGGACTGTCCAGACAGTTAGATTTGGAATTTTTTTAAAAAGATTTTATTTATTTATTTGACACAGAGAGAGAGAGAGAGAGATCACAAATAGGCAGAGAGAGGAGGAGGAAGCAGGCTGCCTGCCGAGCAGAGAGCCCAGTGCGGGGCTCGGTCTCAGGACCCTGAGACCATGACCTGAGCCGAAGGCAGAGGCTTAACCCACTGAGCCGCCCAGGCACCCCAGGTTTTGAATTTTATTTCATTATTTCTGTTGAGTATTTAGAGCTGAAGCAGACCAAGAAATTAAAAAAAATTTGGGGGGGGGTTCATTTTTTAAATGTTCCATGATGGTTTATACTTGGTTCTCAAGCACACCGACCTCTTTTGTGTTGAAATCCCAGGAGGACCACTGGAGTCAGTGAAAGATAACGTTAGCATGGTCCACCCTGTCCTTTAGAGTTTCTTGTCATTTTTGCGTTGCCCGTAATCGTCCAGACACAGATCTGGCCAGTTAGAACCCCAAAATATTTAAATTAATAACAGAGGCCGGGAGCAGCTCTGTCCCTAGGTTTTGTCCCTTGGTCTGCTGACAACCCCTCGGGCAGGGAACTGGTTGGGGAAGAGGCCTGTTCAAACTGACATAGAGATTATTTCCCATTGAGTAAGACTCCACTGTTACAAAGAGATTGCCCTCTGGGTTCTCCGTCAGCTTACAGCTAAGTTAAGTGATGATGGGAAGTCTCTGAAGTTTTTGAAACACAGTTAAGGATCTTACCAGCTCTTTCTGCATGGAGTTCAAACTCATGCCTCTGTGCCAGTCACCCATTTCTCACTCCTGAGCTGATAATGGCTTCATCCTAGGATGGAGAAGACGAGCCCTTCACCAGCTCCCAACTTCTCTCCTGGTCTGAGTCTCTGACATGGAGGCCGTCAGACGTAATTATTACTAAATTTTCCCCTTGTAAATGGGATCGCCTCCTTTTTTTCCTTGGTGACAAACCGTTTTTGGAGACCCCACTGTTGGAACGAAACTAGGAAACTGGGAAATGTTGCTAAGAATGCCAGACCCTTTTGGCTCATCTCAGCAAAGGCCACTGGTGTGATTTTCTCAGCTCTGGTTTCTGGATTCCCTTCATTAGGCTTAACGCTTCACGCTTGTTCACATCATAGCACTGGGATCTGCCCTCGGGACTTACTGGACACTTGGAGGACTTATGAGCTTGTGTTGGCCATATTTAGGGGAATGGCAGTGGTCATTTTGAGGGTCAATTTATTTGTTGAAAGTCACCGCGTCAGTTACATACACAGTAATGTCAAACAGCTGTTGCGGGGAGGGGGAAATGGATAGTTTAGAGGAATATTAACGATTCTAATTTGTGCTGATCAACCTCACTTATCAATGTAACTTATATTTGGCTGCACGCATCTGACACCGCTCATCCTGCCTCATGTGTTTCCACTTCCGTCGTTCTCTGTAGACTAGCTCGCATCCCCTGCCCACCTCATCCTTTCATCCGGTAGCGTTCATCCGCACCCCAGCCTCCCCATCTCAGCCCATCCTCTGCCCTTCTCCATTTCCCTTTTCGTTCATCCTTTGGCGGAAGGTACTGGTGGCTCAGCCTGCATGCCGCTGTCTCTCCTCTCGTGCTGGCATGTCACGGTGGCACTGTTGTGTTCTCTTCCTCTTCCTTTTTACTAACAGACGCAGACCAAACTGGAGCATGCCCGCATTAAGGAGCTTGAACAGAGCCTGCTCTTTGAAAAGACCAAAGCTGACAAACTCCAGAGGGAGTTAGAAGACACTAGGGTAATGGTTTTCACTGTTTAATGAAGCAGACCCGTGTATGTGAATGGTGACGCCTCGGGGGACGTGCCTTGGCCCAGTGGTTCCACCTGAGTTTGGTCCTGGTGCTGTTCAGGGGCTCAGGAGCGTAGACTGATGGGTAGACTGTTGCATATCCAGTCTTTTGTCCATGGTAAAGACTCATTCCTTTGGTTGACTCAACCAAATCCAAGGTCAGAAACTCTCCAACTGTATGTAGACTGCGTGGACGTCCACAGCCACATTTGAGGCTCTTTGTATCAGTACCTTGAAATACGTCTCTCCAGTTTGCCACGAGCAGTCAATTGTCCTCTTGTTCTCATATTCCCAGTGACAGGGTTTTCTGAAGAATTTTTTTTATTATTGTTTTACTTTACCTCTCTTTTCCTGCCTTCTTCCCTGACCTGTAGGGGGAATCGAAACACTGGCTCTTTTGAATGAGAATTAAGGACTTTCATCCCAGTGACCTTTTTTTCTTGATACCTGGTCTGTCTTTGCACTTCCCTCCTTTTTGTCACCAGTAGGTGAAAGTCTCAGCCCTCAGGAGGGAAAAGTGTGCTGAGAACAGAACCACTTCCTACAACCCTGGCTCACTGTCTTTGGCCCCTGGAGCCAGTGCTTGAGTCAACTAGCTTTTCACTTGTTGGTGTATCTCAGCCCCTGCAGAGTGCTGACCGGTGCCTGGCACTGTTCGGAGCACGGCCCCGGCATTAACGTGCTCGGTCTCACCTCAACCCTGAGGGACGGCGGCATTGCCCCCATTTTGCAGATGAGGATGCTAAGGGATGGAGAGCTTAAATAATTTGCCCAGGGTTACACAGCAGATAGGAATAGTGGAGCCAGAAATTTTATCTGGAACACTTGGCCCCAGAGTCTGTGCTCTTGACCACCACAGGATGGAGTCTGTCTGTTTCAGAGGTAGTTTTGTGCTGGAGAATTTAATAAATAATCCGAGTCATTTACACATAAGAGGACATGTATGTATATATACCTTTTAAATCACAAATTTGACTGTCAGTGGCTAAATTGCCCAGATCCCTCAACTATAAAATTTTTAAAAATTACTGTCTCTGATTTTTTCTTTTGAATCACTACTATTTGTAGAAATTTCTTTTGTTGAGAAATCATTGACTGATCTAAAAATCTAGCTAACTGAGCAATTTTCCTTCTCTAAATCATAAGCTTTTCTTTTTTAAAAAGAGAAAATGTTCTCAGTTGGCCTCAAAAGTAAAGGTATCTCCTGTGTATTTGGTAAGGAAAAAATCCCGGTAGTTTGTTGATGTTTCTTTCTCACCTGAGCAAGACTTGACCTGGGAAATATAAGGGACTGATGATAAGATTGGGCTCCTTTAGTGGGAATGGCTGTTGAAGCAAGGAAATATATATATATATATATACATATATATATATATATATATACACACACACATACACACACACACATACATATATATATATATATATATATATATATATCCATTTTTTTTAACCTGTGAACTCCTCCTACGTAGCTTTGTCAGCAAACAACTCAGATGGATGTCTTTTCTTTTCCCCCGTGGATAAGAAGGCATCATTTGCAACCTAGTGTATCCAACTATTCCAGATTCAGACTGTTGTCTTTCTAATAAGAAGTCATGCCTTTCATCTGAACCTCGCTCATGCTTGGCCACGTGTGAAACCAGCCAGTGAGCCGCCCGAGTTCCCTGTCACCTCCTTTCCTCTTAGGAAGCACTTTAGATGTCCTCCCAGCCAGTAGGCCCAGTTTATGCGCTGGGTGTTTGCTGCCACAGGGAAAGTCACCAGAATGAGAAGTGATACCTGACTTTTACGGCCTCATCCTGGTGGGAGAGGCAGACACGTAGCTTTGCTCCAGGGCAAACTTTGGGAAGTAAAACAAAACAAAAACAGAAGAGCTGTGGAAATGCTACAGTGTAACTGTTCTTTTTTCACTTATTTTTTATTTGACATTGACTGATAGAGAACCCTTGTCTCTTTGGATTTATTCAGATCCCAGACCTCGTAGCGTTGGGGTTTATTAATGTTTTGTACCTTATTCTGTGGCAACAAACTCGTGGACACCCCATCCCCCACCCAGAAAAAAGTCCGTAAATAAACGTCTTTAACCCAGAGCATCTGTAGCCCTGAAGCACACACCGTAGCTGGCTCTGAAGTAGTCAGCGACTTCTCATGCCGTTTCGGACTCGGTTGCTTTCTTTTCCCAGCCCTTTGTGGACATGTTAATGTGCGTCTGTATCAGCCCGTAGGTGGACAGAGGAAGCAAAGGAAACACGTCCTTCACTTTCTGTCCCAGTAAAGGCAGTGAGGGAGAGGAGCCTTCAACCTGGAGGAGTTTTGATCCTTGAAATTTGTTTTTAAATCATTCATGTTCCCTTCTCTTTCCCAGGTTAGTCCAATAATTCATTTTTATGCCTGAAGCGACCAATTCCCGCATATTTTGTGCCCTACACTGGCTTACAGGTATCAGAGGGAAGTCATTTCTTAAGAGAGAAGGACACAGGTTAAGAAAGTGTTTTTCCTAGTCCTGGGGTGTTTAAAAAAAGCAGATTCCTGGGTGGGGTCCCAGAGCTCAAGTAGAATCAAAACATGTGGGAGCAAACGGGAACCCGCATTTCAGACCGGCATCCCAGGAGACGCGCATACTAAATTCTGAGAACCACTGGGTTAGGGGAACAAGAGATACACGTTAAAATGCCAATTGAATTATCTAAAAGGGGGGACTCTAGTCTAAAGACTCACGTATATAACTGAAGGTAAGTAATTGTTCCTATTTTGTCTTTCTAAAAAAAAAAGTTAGTAAAGCATTTCTTCATTATCCAGCTAAAGCTCTTATTCTACCACTGATTCACTGTAACATTTGATAGATAATATCACACCTTTTATACCAGTCATAGGCCACAGAAGAGAATACCAGCCACGTGTATGTAATCGAAAACTCTGCCACCCACATTAATATACTTTTTTAGTAAATAAAGAGAAACAGGTAAAATTAGTAATATATTTGATTTAAGCCAGTTTATCCAAAATAACATTTCATCAGTATAAAATTTATCAGTATAAAAATTATCAACAAGATATTTTATGTTTTCCCCCCTCCCCAAGTCTTCAAAATCTGTCTCTGTTAGCCTTACAGCATCGGTCACATTTCTGGTGCTCAGGGGCCATGTGTGCTATTACACCAGACAGCACAGGTCTTTAAAATCACCCGCATTAGATAAGTGAGCATTTACACATGCCGGGTGAAGCAGAGGAGGGAAAAGCCAAATGAGGAGGCTTCTGTCTTCCCTCAGCTGGACATACATGAGAACTTTGAAAGCCGCTCTTTCCAGTAATTTACCATCAGTTGATGGGCACATCTCTAAGTTTCTTTAGAGGAAAAAGAAGTAATTCCAGAGTAAGTTAAATTGCACATCAATTTTCGATTCCTTGAGCATCTCAGGCTGGTGGAAGTTGGTCAAAGAAGACTTTGGGGTTCTCAGAGTTGGGCTTCCTCCCTGACGGCAGTTAAGAGGTGGGGCAGCCTTCCGGGGTTCACACTAGCTCCACAGCTGCCTGAGGTGGGGGAGTTATTAAAGATTTTCAAGGTTAAAGAAGATCATCAGTGACTGGTTATTTACGTGATTTTCTTTTCTTTGGACTGCGGTTACTAGGTGGCTACGGTGTCGGAAAAGTCCCGTATAATGGAACTAGAAAAAGACCTAGCATTGAGAGCGCAGGAGGTAGCTGAACTGCGGAGGAGGCTAGAGTCCCATAAGCCTGCTGGGGATGTTGACATGTCACTCTCCTTTTTGCAAGAGATAAGCTCTCTGCAAGAAAAGTTAGAAGCCGCCCGTGCTGACCACCAGAGAGAAATCACTTCTCTGAAGGAGCAGTCTGGAGCCCACGAAGAAACACATCAGAAGGAGATAAAGGCTCTTCAGGCTGCCACAGAGAAGCTTTCCAAAGAGAACGAGTCCTTGAAAAGCAAGCTTGATCACGCCAACAAGGAGAACTCTGATGTGATAGCCCTGTGGAAGTCCAAGCTGGAGATGGCCATTGCGTCCCACCAGCAGGCGATGGAAGAGCTGAAGGTGTCCTTCAGCAAGGGGGTCGGGACGGAGACAGCAGAGTTTGCCGAGTTAAAAACACAGATAGACAAGATGAGACTAGAGTACCAGCGCGAAATAGAAAATCTGCAGAACAAACAAGACTCGGAAAGGTCTGCTCACGCAAAAGAGCTAGAAGCCCTCAGAGGTCAGCTGATGGCGGTCATTGCAGAGAAGGAGAGCGGCCTGGAAGCCCTCCAGGCAAAGCTGGACAGAGTGGAAGACCAGCATCTGGTAGAAATGGAGGACACCTTAAACAAATTGCAGGAAGCTGAAATAAAGGTAAAGGAGCTAGAGGTACTACGAGCCAAATGCAGTGAACAAACCAAGGTTATTGATAATTTTGCATCACAGCTCAAGGCTACTGAAGAAAAGCTCTTGGATCTTGATGCACTTCGGAAAGCCAGTTCCGAAGGTAAATCGGAAATCGAGAAACTTAGACAGCAGCTTGAGGCAGCTGAGAAACAGATAAAAAATTTAGAGATTGAAAAGAATACTGAAAGTGGCAAGGTTTGTATTGACATCCTCCGTCCTTTTATTTTCTGCTTGTCAGTCTCACTTTGTGTTGTATGTCACTTTGGAATGGAGCTCATTCATCTTCCAGATTCCCGACTTGCTTACAGCAGCCTGTCCTGTGCCAGCAGATTTCCCAGTTGGCATGCAGTGTCCTCTGAATATCTTGAGTGTGGTTTCATCTGAGGAGATTAGAGAAAATAATGGCTCAACTAGGTTAATTTATTTTGGTTTCTTAGCATCTGTGTACTTAACGACTTTGTCTCTGGGACATGCTCTGTGCTCTGTTTAAGCTTGGTTCTAGTCTCTCATTTCTTTTTTAAAGATTTATTTCATTAAGGGAGAGAGAGCACATGTGCAGGAAGAGGGGCAGAGGGAGAGAGAGAGAATCTCAAGTAGCCTCCCTGCTGAGCTCGGAGCCTGACGTGGGGCTCGATCCCCTGACCCCAAGATCATGACCTGAGCCAAAGTCAAGAGTCAGATGCTCAACGGACTGAGCGAAGCACGTGCCCCTGTAATCTCTTTTAAAACAGAGAACTCCCTAAGAGGATGGTATTAAGGTAAATGAAGGAATAGACAAGAAAGAAGCTTATATGATTATCTCCTCCTCCTCTGCATTTACATCATTGTCCTATCCATCAGCTTATGTGCAGACAAAGCTGTGGACACTGAGTGCCACGGGACTGGTCAGTTAGCACGCTGGGATAAGTAGTACAGCAGAGTAAGGTTCAGAGCCCGGAGCCCTTTGCATCACCGCTTCTGGCCCGTTGGAGAGCTTTTCCTATGCCGCAGTGAGAATGCCTCCTGTTTCTTGCCTTTTTGAGAACAGAGAGACAAGTATGCTTTTGGTCGAGGCATAGGAAATTGCATGAAACATTGGCCAGCTACATTCCTGTCTAATTAGCCTTGCCACATGTCATCTTCATCTTTAAGGACTGTTTGAGGAATGAATGGTCCCAGTCCTCCTACCACCAGTGGGAGTGCTGGTACTGATGCCCAGTGTTCTGAGCTTTTTATGGGAGAAACTACTTCTTGGATGAAGGGTTGTAAGGTTAGATGGGGGAGGTGGGAGGACAGACTGAAAAATCGCCAAGTAACCTTAGTTGAAGATGACAAGCTAATTACAGGAAGACTTTCTCAAATCTCCTCACTTGGATCTGAAATACCAATCAAATCACAAAAATTGACTAACAGAGAATCGATAGCTAAGGGTTGGTCAAATTTTTTTATATCAAGATTTGATGAAAACCAATTTCTGATTACTGTTGCCAGTGCATTTAAAAATTTTTATTTATTTATTTTTAACGTTGAACTACTTTAAGCACATACAAACATAGAGGAAATAACACAGGCCGCATGTCTGCATTCTTCCTGCTTGACGGCCTTTAAAGTCCAGAAAATGAAGTTGCTTGACTTAGCTATTTAGAAAGTAAGCGTCTGAACTTTCTGCTTTAGATCATGCGGATATTCCAAATTTTGGTATAGAAAAATACTCCTTTTGACTATTTTAAACAGTCATTAGATCGTACTATCTAGAACTGATTGTGCAAAGTCATTGCCTTCTTAAAATTAACCAAACAACAACAACAACAAACAGTTTTTTTGTTGTTTTCTTTAACCCATGCCTTTATTCCTTTCAGTTTTATTTGGTTGTGTTTGTTTCTCATATGTTTTTTATATTTGTTTTACTTTTTGTTCCTCATTCATTCTTTTTTGTTTCCTTGTGTTGGTTTGCTTCTGCATCATGTAACTCTGTATGGTAGGCTAGTAGCATTACCAGAGAGCTGCAGGGGAGAGAGCTAACACTTAATAACCTTCAGGAAAACTTGCGTGAAGTCAGTCAAGTGAAAGAGGCTTTGGAAAAAGAACTTCAGATTTTGGTAAGTACCTCTTGGGAATCGGACTCTCAGGGTTTCTGGCCATTTGAATAACGTTCCTGGTTTAAAAACAAAAATCTCCGTAAAGAAAGAAGTATTGGACCTCTTTCCCTTTCTCTTTCAAAGTATTCATTTCAATTGAGTGTATTAGTCCTGGGCTGGTAAGTACCTTGAAGGGAATCAGATCAAACCCAACCTAGCAATAAAGGTAGGTTTTACTTTTTCTTTATCTAAATCTGTCCTTTGCCTCTGGTAAATGAACTGCTTTGGCGTGTGATCGCCTGGTTTTGCTAAACACAGGAGCCTCCCAAGCTGTGTTTGGAGGGTTTCAGCTCAGCACATGAGGGTTTCATTTACAATGAGGTTTAGGCTGTGCCTTCTCCCTCCTTGTGACAGCACGCCGGAGAGTGCAGTGCTGGACCATTGGCACCCCCTGTTAGCACAGAGTCCAAGAATCCTTTCTTCCAACTCACTATAACCCACCTCAGCAAATTATATTTCGCTTCTATCCTCTCGCTTTAATCACAAGTTGTAAAACATTTTATTTTTCTTGCCTTTTCTCAACATTCTCCCTTCTTCCTGCATCAAAAACTGAACTCAGGGCTGACAACCGTAAGCACACAGCACGGGAAAGGAAAGTCATAGGCTTATGGAGAAACCGGGAAAGAGAAACGTGAGTCAGGAAGGGACACTTGTCTTAGGTCCTCTATACACCATTTCTTCCTGGCTTATTACACTTCTGTGCTAGTACCAGAGGTGAATAAGTGTTTGCTTTTTTTTAAAATGCCAATATTACTAAGTTCTACTTTTTCAAATGTCAAGTATGTAGCTGCACTGTTCACTATTGTAGCCACTGTCCATGTATGACTATATAAATTTAAATGAATTAAAATTAAATTTAAAACTCAGTTCCTCAGTTGTGCTAGCCACATTGTAAGTGCTTAATAGCCTCATTTGGCTAGTGGCTACCATATTGAACAGCACAGGATAGACTATTTCCGTCATGGTGGATGGTTCTATTGGGCAGTTTTGATAGACAGTATTTTAGCTACATTTTGAGAGCAAGTTGGCCTGGGAATCATGATTTTCTAATATTATGGCCTTTAAAAAATGTGTTTTGGGACGCCTGTGTGGCTCAGTTGGTTAAGCAGCTGCCTTCGTCTCAGGTCATGATCCCAGCGTCCTGGGATCGAGTCCCACATTGGACTCCTTGCTCGGCAGGGAGCCTGCTTCTCCCTCTGCCTCTGCCTGCCACTCTGTCTGCCTGTGCTCGCTGTCTCGCTCTCTCTCTCTGACAAATAAATAAATTAAAAAAAATTTTTTTTTTAAATGTGTTTTGAGTTCCACTCTGTTTCTCTGGCCTCGCCTCCCCGCCCCCTCCCAAACTTTGAGGCTATTTACTTTTCTTTTAAGTTAGTGTACACCTCTGTGTACTCTGAAGAGAAAATTTGCCACCTAAGTATGGCTTTGGGGATAACAGGGGGGACAGTCTTTGGGCTTTGGTGGACTTGTGTGGCTTGTGTGCCCATTTTATTCATAATCCTAAATAGTTAGAAATACTCACTGAAAATTTTTCTTGGTGCATCCAGCTCAAAATTCATCTCAGGAAAACCAGGAGAACATTGCGTTTTTCATCTTGTTTGTTTTTTATTTTTAAATCTATTGTCATGTTCAGAAAAGAGTAGGTGAGCGGTGGGCTTTTTTTGGTTTAAGAAGTAGTTGATAGTAGTTTCAAGATACTGGCTCTGATTACTCTCAGACAGAAAAACACTGCAGAATTCTGACTACTGTCTCAGGCAGATTCCTGAAGAGAAGTTCTGCTGCTTGAGGGTGGCAGCATGGAAAAAAGCATACACATGTACCACACGTATGCACGTTCACACACGCGTACAGATGTACATGCATGCTCGAGCCAGGACATGGTTGTAAGCCCCGTTCCCCTTTGTCACGTACGCGCACGGTATATGTATGGTAGTATTTGGCGTTTACACATTTTTAAGTATAAATTGTAATGAAACAAAATCGGTCACAAAAAGTAGATAGTGTTGTAGTTATATAACTGGTTGAAATGTTTTGTTTCTGCAATTTGAAATCTTTCTATTCTGAAGATCCCATTCTTAATTTTAGAAAGAAAAGTTTGCTGGTGCTTCGGAGGAGGCAGTCTCTGTTCAGAGAAGCATGCAAGGTATGTCTTACTAAGTATAGCTTCTGGGAATGTCAGGTTCCCAAGCTGGAGCTGGCCTCTGGAGTACAGGAAATAGATGGCTCATGCAATCTGACGTCATGCATCCGGAAGCTTCCGCAGCACATGGAAATATGCCAGATTGCACTGGCTTCCTGAAGCCTCAGACTCCCAATTACTTCGTTCTTGTGACTAAAGGCTTGTTCAATGTAAAAATTAAGTATACTTGGGAAAAGTCTTATCTTACTTGATCTTTAGTCATTGATGGCTTTATTGAATTTTAGCTGGAAATAAGAGAAAGAGGCCTAGAAAGGGATGCCCCGTGCCTGCCTAACCCACAGATATGGGGAGGTGAAAAGAGATGCATCCTTCCTTCTCTAGTCATTACACAGTGGTTTGCTGTTGTAATGGGACTGTTGTAATGGGACTCTTTAGTATTTCTGTCCTCTCAAATCCCCAGTATGTGATTTGATTTGGTTGTAAGACTGTCAACCTCTAGATGGCTTACTAAGTATGAAATATATTAAACTTTTAACTCTGTCCTCAATAGAAACTGTAAATAAATTACACCAAAAGGAGGAACAGTTTAACGCACTGTCTACTGAATTGGAGAAGTTGAGAGAAAATTTAACAGGTAAGCGGTCTGTGTTTACTAAGCACTGAACACAGTAGGTTTCCTAGGATTTGAGATAACTGTAGTATGTTACAATAATATTATTCAGGGGTCACTTCTCTCCTTAGCGTCGTATAATGTGATAAAATACTTGCTTGAGATCTGTAACCTCTGCAAACCCTCTCTGCCCTGTTTTCAAACGAGTCGGAATCCACCACACATCACCACTCCTCCCACTGTCCTTGATTCAAGCCCGCCATCATCTTTCACTTGAGCTGCTGTAACAGCTGGCTGCCTGCTCTGCCTGCTTCTGCCCTCATCTCCTTCAGTCCATTTCCAGCCCAGCAGCCAGAGCCGTCCTTCCGCTAAGTCGGGTCATGTCACTTTTCAGTGACTACCATCTCACTCAGAGTAAAATCTGGAGTCCTTACCAATGTCAAGCCCTGTTACCTCTCTGATGACCTCTCATACTATCCTTCCCTTTGTTCGTGCTATTCCAAGCATGTTGGCCTTGTTGGTAATACTTGCAAATCAAGCTTTTTTTTTTTTGCCTCAGGGCCTTTGCACTTGATTTCCCTAAGTTCCTTCTGGTCTTTGCTTAAATGTCACCATCCAGAGAGGTCCCGCCCAAGATTTTAGCCCACCAACTCTTTCTTGATTACTTTCTCTGCTTGTATTTTTTTCCCCTCTTAGCAATTAACACTATTTTTATACTATTTGTGTTTGTTTGTTTGATCTTGTTTCTTGTCCATCATATTGACTAGAATATGATTTTCATGAGGGTAGGGATTGCTATATACAAATATTCCCAGAGCAAACCTTGGACTATAGGATGCGGTCAATAAACTTTTGTTGATTGTAACACTACAGTGATTTTTTTCTATATATATTCAGATATGGAGGCAAAATTTAGAGAGAGGGATGAAAGAGAACAGCAGTTGATAAAGGCAAAGGAAAAGTTGGAGAATGACATTGCAGAAATAATGAAGATGTCCGGAGATAATTCTTCTCAGCTGACAAAAATGAATGACGAGTTACGTCTGAAAGAAAAGTATGTATGAATGGTTGTAAGGGCGGCTGATTTAGGTTCGCCTCTGAAGCGCGGTCTAGGAGGGAGGGGAGCCAAAATTCAGGATTGTTCCTTTTTTTTTTTTTTTTTTAAGATTTTATTTATTTATTTGACAGAGAACACGAGTAGGCAGAGAGGCAGGAAGGGAGAGAGAGGAGGAAGCAGGCTCTCTGTGGAGCAGAGAGCCAGACGTGGGAATCGATCCCAGGATCCTGGGATCATTACCCGAGCTGAAGGCAGAGGCTTTAACCCACTGAGCCACCCAGGTGCCCCAGGATTGTTCTGTTTTAAGGTTTCCTGTCGCTCTTCCTTTTTTCTTACTACATGAGTGTCTGCTTAAATCAACTACGGAATCTTCTAAGCAATACAGTATTAGAGGCTTTTTGATGGCTTGTAAAGAAAAGGCAGGAGTTTACCAGGGGCGGGAACATCTTTCACAGGCAGCTAACGATATTTTTAGGCTGTTTCAGTGTAACGAAGGGTAACCCATATTACAGGCTTACTGGGTATGTGCCCTACACCCTGTGGACGGCTTTAGTGGAGTGGGTTTTCCGATTCTCCTAGTAATCCTGTGAGGTGAGTGTGTTCTTGTTCCCATCTTGAGGAGAAAGGAATTGTGACTTGCCCGCGATTTCAGGCCTGAGCGGGCAGCCCTGGAGCCCCGGCTGGTCATCAGCAGTATCTGCTGCGGCCACGCGCTACAGCTTCCATCTCTACCCCTCCTGTCTTTATTCTGAGGCTATTGTTGCTTTGAGCTTTCTTTTCTTTCAATGCTGCCGGGTAAAAATCAAACGTTTTATTTTGTAAGGCAAAAACTTTGAGAGGATATTTTAGGGCCATGAGACCCATGATTCTGAAAGTGTGACTGGTTGGCAGTTAGGTTTATCTCTGGCCATGCACCCCCACAGTTCAGCGTGATGGTGATGGGGTGGGGGGGGAGGTTGGCACCTGGGCTTTGATTGGCCACCTGTGGTCAGACTTGCTGGGGTGGGGGGAGGCGGGGGGAGTGGGCCGCACGGTAGTGGTGGCCTGGTGCCCCAGGGAGCTCCAGCTCTGCAGGTGTCAGACCAGAGGAGTCCTCTGATAGCCCATTCTCTAGGTTTGTGTCCCACATTTTCTGTACGTCTTACTGACCCACATTGGTATCTGGAGGCTAGATCTTCAAGTTACCACTTGTCATTTTGTATCTTGTGTTTTCAAGGGGCACTAGAATGGGTTGTTTTGTTTTGTTTTTTAATTTTGTTTTAAATTTATTTGTCAGAGAGAGAGGGAGAGAGAGAGAGTGAGCACAGGCAAACAGAGTGGTAGGCAGAGGCAGAGGGAGAAGCAGGCTCCCCGCCGAGCAAAGAGCCCGCTGTGGGACTCGATCCCAGGACGCTGGGATCATGACCCGAGCTGAAGGCAGCCGCTTAACCAACTGAGCCACCCAGGCGTCCCTAGAATGAGTTTTTGATAATCTCGTCTGCTAAGATTTTTGAAACTTACTAAATAATTTCCTCATTTATGTTTACTTTTCATTCCTTTTTCCTTACAGACCTATTGACATAAAATATGAAACCTTCATCATTACAATAATTGTCACTCTAAGTAATATATCTGTAACTGTCTCAATTGTTAAAATTAGTCTTCAGGGTTGGGACGCCTGGGTGTCTCAGTTGGTTGGACGACTGCCTTCGGCTCAGGTCATGATCCCGGAGACCCGGGATCGAGTCCGCATCGGGCTCCCAGCTCCATGGGGAGTCTGCTTCTCCCTCTGACCTTCTCCTCGCTCATGCTCTCTCACTGCCTCTCTCTCAAATAAAGAAATAAAATCTTTAAAAAAAAAAAATTAGTCTTCAGGGCAAGTCAGGCCATTTTTTTGTTTATTTCAGATGTTATTAATTACTTACAAACTATAATCATTAGTACAATTATGAATCGTATCTTTCTAAGTATGACTGGAATTTAAAGCATTCTTTTGAAAACTCTGACACCTTGTGTTGAACCTTGTTCTAGAAATGTAGAAGAATTACAGCTCAAACTTACCAAGGCTACTGAAAATGCAAGCTTTCTGCAGAAGAATATTGGGGAGGTAACTCTCCAAGCGGAACAGAGCCAGCAGGAAGCAGCCAAAAAGCACGAGGAGGAAAAGAAAGAGCTACTGAGGAAGCTGGTGGACCTGGTAAGGAGAGAGTATATGAGACTAAAGTGCTGGCGAGGGAGGCGAGGGCGGTACAGATACGGCTGGGTGACTTACTGCTTCCCTCGGGGTTTCTGCAGGAAAAGAAAATGGAAATGAGCCACAACCAGTGCCAGGATCTGAAGGCCAGGTTTGAGGAGGCCAGTTGTGAGACAAAGGCGAGGCATGAAGCCGTCCTGCAGAGCCTGCAGAAGACACTGTCAGACACGGAGGAGAGGCTGAAGGCCGCACAGAAGGAGAACAGCGACTTGATGCAGGAGATGGCAGAACTGAAAAAGCAAGCCGACAAAGCCAAAGTATGTTCTGGGAGAGGAGTACGTTGCCGCGTGGCATCGCGGCTGCAGTGGGGCATACAAAGCATCAGCAGATGGGGTGGGTCGCACCAATCTTTACAGATGCTAACCTCCGAGCGCACGGCAGGATGGCAAATTACATTTTCCTGGCTTCCAGTGCTTTCTGCCAGCTGCTGCTCCTTCTCAGGGGTGGCGGTGGCTACCGTCCAGGTCTTTCCCCTGAGTGTCCTGTGTAGCCATCACCCCCCACCCCTGCACTGTGGGCTTCCCAGCTGTCACAGAGAATCTTGTGCTGTCTGAGCTCTCTCTGCCTACTTGCAGGAGACCCTGTTGTGGCCCCTATCTTGGCCATCTTACTGCCACCTTGCACTGGGGTTAGGAGAGACATCTTGCAGCAAAGCAACAGGCTGAGGCCAAGTGAAGCAAGTGAGCCCTGGGGAAGCAGGGTTCCTATAGAGCACATTAGAATGAGGGCTCTAGAGAGGACTTTTATATGTCCCCGGAAGGCACGTTCCTGTTATTAAATAGAGTAGAATTTAATACATTGTATTTCATTTCATGGTGTCAGGATCATCTCTGCAACCCAGTATATTTTTTGACTCTGGTCACTTAATGAAGTTCAACCGTCCTACCAGTGTTTAACTTTTTCCTGCCACCATTGAACTTGCTCAAAGAAAAGTAAATACTTTCATTATTTTTAATGTTTGTCTAGGAGTTTAGTGAAAAGGGAATGTAAAAGAGCATACATGAGACTTGAAACAAACCCCACCTAAAACTCGTTAATTAAACTGGACCATGATATCACATGTGCTATGTATGTATACATGCACTTTCTCTCCTCTCCGTGCCGCCATCAGGGCTTCGTCCTCTCCCTGTAGAACATCTCCAGTTTTATGAGGTGTTTAACACTGGATATAATTTCCAGATCTTTTGTCTTTGTGCTCCCCTTTATCTGGACAGACTCTACTTTTTTAGTGTTTCCGTTAAAATGTGGCAGTCTGACCAAACCACGGTATTCCAGTAGTTTGTGTGAAGGCTCATTAGTTCTGCTTCCTGGTGTTGTAAAATTTTTTTTTTAATTTTTAGTTTTTTACAAGGGTCATTTGGTTAGGATTGTTTCCCTTCCAAAGTTGTCTCGATATCCGATTCCTGCGGATGTCAGTGTTTGTCAACAATAGTGGCTCACAGACTATTTCCTTAAGATGTACTCTCCCCACTCCCGTGGGGATAACTTATATGCTCAGCAGGTTTTTATATAAGATGTCAGGAGGTTCAGGGAGCCCACAGAGTTGCTGTGTTTCCTAGTTGAAGAACCAGTGATCTGTAGCTGTGCTGTCCAAGGCACTAGCCGCTGGACACCTTAATTTGAGTTTGAATTTGTTAAATTTCAATAAATTACACATTGAGCCCCTGAGTCGCACTCGCTGCACTTGACATGCTCACTAGCGGCTCCCATATTCGTGCAGACAAAGAACAACACACCACTGCAGAAGGTTGTGGACAGCGCTAGGACAGATAATGTGGTCAAGTCATTTTACAAATCAGTATATTTTTTTTAAAAAAACTATTTTATTCACCAAAGCCTAGCAAATTGGTCTGTACTTTTAATAAATTAGACTTAATATTGGGATTAAATCGGTCAGGCCAGTGACTGTCCTTTAGAAGGTCAAGTTCTTGTGGTTAGTTTGAAAAGCAACAGTTTATTTTCCCTCACCCTTTTTTGGTTAAAATACACTCACTTTTTGTAGTTGTCTGGTTTGGATTTTTAAAAAATTCTTCCCTGAGTTCTTTCTACAGTAGAAATAACTGGGAAGTTGGGAGGGCAGGAAAAACAATCACAACCCGAAGTCGAAGTCAAACTACACTTTTTGCCTCGTTAGGTAGCACTCAGGGATGATTTTAGAAGTGTTGCAAAGAGAAAACAAACCAGTAGGTAGACCAGCACTTTGCAAAGTTAAACCTGCTTTGTATTAATTATCCTTTTATGGGCTCTTTTCATGTAGTTTCTTTTCCTCCTCGTTATCCAGGTAGTTTCTATGACATTTGTTGTAAAAAAAAAAAAAAATTCAAACTTTTACAATTTAGGTTACATTAAGTTATTTGGGCTCGCATTTGTCTGCTTGATTTCATTTTGTTTCCATTCTTTCCACCCTTTGTCTCTATAGTCGCTAACTTATTTGTTAACATCAGCCAAAAAGGAAATTGAACTAATGTCAGAAGAGCTGAGGGGTCTGAAATCAGAGAAGCAGCTTCTTGCACAGGAGGGAAATGCTTTAAAGTTAGAAAAAGGTTCACTTTTATCAAAGCTGGTAGAGGTGGAGGCCAAAATAACTTTGCTTCAGGAAGATCAACAGAAACTGTGGTCGGTCAATGAAACACTTCATTTAGAAAAGGAGAAAGTCTTAGAAGAAAAGCAAGATGCCGAAAAGCTTTATCGGCAGGAGCAGGTCCATAAGGAATCCTTGGCCGTTGAGAGAGAGCAGTTACTGGGAGAAGTCAACACGGCGCAGGAAGAACTCCTGAAGATCAGTATGGAAAACGACTCTTTGCGGGCTTCCAGAGCAAGCATGCAGGAGCTTGTAGAACAGCTCCAGCTCAGCAAAGATACTTTGATTGCGGAATCTAAGAAGGATCAGGAGGAAAAAAATCACCTGAAGGATCACATCAAGAAGCTCGTTACTGAAAACCTTGCCTTGGCCAAAGATAAAGATGAAATTATTCAGAAGCTCCAGAGCTCTTACGAGGAGCTGGTCAAAGATCAGAAAACCTTGGTGCAGGAGATCGAAGATCTCACCACTGAGAAAAAGTCAGCTTTAGAGAAGCAGTCAGGTCTTGATAACATGTGCCTCACCTTAAAAGTAGAAAGAGAAAATCTTCTCCAAAGCAGCAAAGATCTGCAGTTTGAGAAGGATGTGCTCCTTCAGGACCAGGAAAAGTTGAGTGCCAGCCTGGAGGCCGCCCTCCAGATCAAGCAGCTGCTCAGCACCGAGGCCAGCGGGCTCCGCACCCAGCTGGACGAGGCCCAGCGGGCCCTGAGGAAGGCGGAGCTGGAGATGCGGCAGCTTCAGGCCACAAACAGCAGCCTCACCAAGCTCCTGGAAGAAATCAAGACCAGTCGGGAGATCACAGACTCCGAGTGCATCCAGCTTCTGCATGAGAAAGAAACCTTGGCTTCCTCTGAGAGAAGACTCTCGTCTGAAAAAGAAGAACTCCTAAGTGAAAACGGGCTCCTTGCTGAAAAACTGAAGAAGTGCTCGGAGGAGGCTGCCCGGGTCGAGATGAGCCTGAACGAGAAGATCGCGTTCCTCACTTCAGAGAAGGAGGTGGCCTGTCAGAAGATTACCAAGCTCAAAAAGCAGCATGACAGCCTGTTAAAGGAAAAGTCTGTCCTGGAAATGCAGAATGGAGATTTGCTTGCAGAAAGGGAGAATTCCGTGAAAACCATGGGAGATCTCCAAAGGAAGTACGATCAAGAGTCCGCCAGCAGAAGAATCATGGTGCACGAGAAGATGAAACTCCTTGGGAATCTCGACACTCTGGAGAAGGAGCTTCAGGAGAGGAAAAGGGAAAACCAAGAGCTGGCCGCCACCAAGCATGAGCTCTCTCTGATGCTGAAGGAGGCCCAGAGTGCCAGGAAGAGTCTGGAAAAAGAGCACACGAGCACCCTGCAAGCCAAGGAGAGCCTGAATGCCGAGCTTCAGACGTGCTGTTCTGAAAAGAACATTCTGCTGAGGGATGGGCTGAGCCTACAAGAAGAGTGTCAGAGGCTGAACGAGGAGATCCGCGCTGTGCAGCAGTCCTTCGTCCGGGAGCAGGAAGCCAGAGCGCAGGAAAATGAGTCGTCCCTGTATGAAAAAAATAAGCTTCACGGGCGGATGGCGCTCCTAGAGCAGGAGCTGGAAGAGTTAAGAGCGTGTACTAAGCAGCTGCAGTCCGAAAAGTTCGTGCTCGTCCAAGAGAAGAGCAAGTCAGAGCAGAAAGTGGCGGAGATAATTAAGGAGAAGGAGCTCTTGAGTGCAGAAACGGCTCGGCTTGCTGCCAACATAGAGACTCTGAAGAGCGACTTCAGCACCTTGTCCAAGTCCAAGTTAGAGCTGCAGGAGCTGCACAGCTACCTCACCAAGATCCTGGACGATCTCCGGCTCAAGCACGAGATGACTCTGGCCGACCGCGCCAAGGTGGTGCAGGACAACAAGAACCTGCAGGCCGAGAAGAGAGACATGATGCTGGCCAAGGAGGAGCTCCTGAAGGAGAAGGAGAAGCTGGCAGAAAGCTACTTCATCCTTCAGAAAGAGATTAGCCAGTTGGCCAAAACCAACAGCCACATCTCAGCCAACCTCCTAGAATCTCAAAATGAAAACCGTACTTTGAGGAAAGACAAGAGCAAACTCACTCTTAAAATTAGAGAGCTCGAGACTCTTCAGTCATTTACGGTAAAATGGGAGGGTCAGGGACCAGGCCTGGACTACTAACCCCTGTGCACTAACTTCCTAGCAGCCCTGGGCGGCTTGTCTTCGTGGCCAGCAGGGAAATGCACCCCACCCAAGTAGCTGTGCGTGTGTCTCAAGCTGCTTGTCTGACCACCCGAAGGGACAGTTCTGTACTAAATCTCTAATTGCAGCTCTCTTTCTCCATTGGAAAGAATCGTAAACTGTGGATAAAAAGGATACATTTTTTAATTTAAGGAGAAATTTTCTTGAAAAAGTCACCTGTGGTTCTTTTTTTTTTTTTTTTTTTTAAGATTTATTTATTTGACAGAGAGAGATCACAAGTAGGCAGAGAGAGAGAGAGAGAGGAGGAAGCAGGCTCCCTGCCGAGCAGAGAGCCTGACACGGGACTCGATCCCAGGACCCTGAGATCATGACCCAAGCTGAAGGCAGAGGCCTAACCCACTGAGCCACCCAGGCGCCCTCACCTGTGGTTCTTAAAGGATTAAGAAGGTAGTAAAATGGGCACATAGTGAAACATAGTATCTTCTGTTTGGCTTTTAACTGTTTTGCTTTTGTCTGTCCAAATGCAGTTGGAACACTCCAGTGAACTTTTCCGTGGCTGGTGGTGGGGAAGGCATAATGCAGAATTCCCATCAGCTTTATTAGACTGCATGAAGTTGTAAGCAAGTGCCTAAAAATATTTTCTTTCTCATAAGAAATAGACAAAAAATTTTAATTTTTATAATTTATCTTATCAGCTAAGGATTTGTGTCCATATCCATGCGATCTTTTTTATTCACAGCCATGTTTATATTCATTACCCACAGCTTCTCTCACAGACTTTTCCATTTAATGCTTCTCATTAAACACTTGAGCCTTATGTTAATAATTGCCCAAATAATTTTTATCTTTACTTGAGAAATCCCCAACCTAAATTACAAGTTATTTCAAAAGCCCCAAATCTGAAATAGCGAGAATAGTGTTTCCAACATACAGCAGCAAATACGACAAAGGGAAAATTCAGCCACATAAGGATGTTACTGTTTGTTATCAGGGAAGTGAACGTTTCTCTCAAACACAGGTCAGAGTGATGAGCGTCACTGTCAGTGTAACTTTGGAGCTTGGAAAGATGTAGGGTTGGAAGGGTCTGAAAATATGCAAATATCATATTGCAGTTGGCTTGTTTGAAGAACGGCATGAAAAGGGTCTGTAGCTTGGTTCCCTTTTCATGGCTCGGTCGGTTTGTCTCAGCATTGGATTGGTGACTGGTCCTTAACCCTCACCGCACAGATAGTGAGGGCTGCCTGAGCCACACACCCCGAGTGTCCCCAACGGGCTTGCCTAGGGCTGTCCTCTTTTCTCACAGTGCTTTCTTGTGTTCAGGCTGCTCAAACGGCAGAAGACGCCATGCAGATAATGGAACAGATGACCAAAGAGAAGAGCGAGACTCTGGCCTCCTTGGAGGATACCAAGCAAACAAATGAAAAACTACAGAATGAAGTAATCAGATTTAAATGGCTTTTTGTACAAAGGACAGCTTACCGACTTCATGGAATGTTTGATCACTAACTCAGGATTGTTTATTTTTTGAAGTGTGGCCTCATACAGGTTTGATCCATGTTAGTGGAGTCGCATGTACATCAGAACCACGATAATATTAAATAAAGTGTATGACTTCATTACTCATTTAGTAGGGTCAACCTTTAAAAAAACGAGGGGAAAACCCTGATAGCGTGGCTTTCTATAGTAACTTCAGTGATGGGACTGTATCTTTGATCTGAAATCACACACGTTTTTTCCCTCCATGCCCTCCCAAGTGGAGCCACTAAATTCCGCTTCTCAGCCCTGAGTTTGACTTAGGCCTTTTCTTGGCATCTCTCAGTCCTGGTTCCCTTTTGTGTCCTCTCCAAACAGCCACTTCTGGGTCTCAGATTGTGGCATGGAGATCACTTCGATTCTGTCCAAAGCAGCATATTTCTCATTCTTCCTGGACCCATTTTTGGTCCTCCTCCCCATGCCCAGCTCATACCAACCCTTTCTTTCTTTGGGAAGCAGTTACCTCTGAATCCTAAGTAGATGGATTTGCCCAAATCGTTATGCTTTTGAAAGGGATAGTCAGGTGAGACTATTAAAGCAAGGGAAGGGCTAGCCACATTGAGGAGCTGCTGTGTTGAGGCTAGGCCTTCTCATTATGGAAGGCCAAAGATGGAAATCTGTAAAGACATGCACATTTTGAGATGATTATAGGGCGAATACAACTGGGCAAAGAAATGATACATTTTCAGAACTGACAGTCCTAAGACAAGAAGAGAAAGCATTAAAAAAATCAGATGATAGTCACAGAAGCTAAAATAAATGAGAAGATTTTAAGGAATGGATCTAATTTTTAAGGGTAGAATCAGGGAGAATTGTGTGCCTTCATGACATAGCCCTTGGTGTTCTTGTTATATAGCCAGAATACAAGACCAGATGAATCATTTTTTTGGACCCATTGTGATACTTGGTTTTTCTTATTCTGTGAATCTGGAATTCCAGATTCCTCTATTAATTGTAGAGGGCATTAAAAGGAATATTGTGGTGGTAAAACCATCGAGGCACTGTCTGGGACTCTTGACTGGTAGCATGTGACGTGGCAAAGGTGTCTCTGACCATAGGAGATGATTACCCAAGTCCCAGGAAGCCGCCGTGGTGCCAGGAGCGCACCCTGGGCAGTGGACGGCCCGAGCAAGCTCCCTCTCCTTGGTCAGGGCTCTGCACCTAGAACTCTGGTCACCTGTCAGAGCCTATAGCTGGTCATGTCCCCACTCGTTCCAATCATGTGTCTGGTGTTTCCACCAAGGCCAGGCCTGAAACTGGCTGCCTCCCCCGTGTGCAGGTGATGGAGCTGAACGAACGAATATGAGGCTTTTTAGCCTCACTTGCCTGGCTCTTTTCCTTGTCAGATCAAAGTTAAGATGGATAATCAAATATTGTCCCACCTACAGATAATTTGACTTGGAAAATTTTTGTAGTCAGCACTCCGTACATTTGGTACTAAGGTTGACAAATACATCTGAAATTACTAATCTGTGGGGAAGGAAAGGAGTTTTTGTTTTTATTACAAAGAATAATCCTTGCTGATGTAATGCCTTTGCAATTTATTTCTTGGCTTCTTTTTTTTTTTTTTTTTTTTAAGAGGGGTCATACTTGAATAGCAAGTTCAATGGTAAATATTGAGAATTGTACACAAAATGAAAGTAAACTTTGGTTGTAATTCATGTAGCAATTTAGTTTGACATTTTGGCCAGGTATACGGGGAATGTCTGACTAAATGTACGGGGGAGGCTTGCAGTTTATAATGACATGGTCATTTGTCATCTCCTTACCCGGTGACTTTTCTTCTTTTTTTTTTTTTTGCAAGTGACTAATGTCACCTGTCTTTTTAGTGCACATTTGCATGAATAATTTGTCTATCCAGTCATGTCATTGGGAAATGAAATAATTTCATCAAGGTTTTTTTTTCTTGGTCTTTAAGTTGGATACACTTAAAGAAAACAACTTGAAAAATGTGGAAGAGCTGAACAAGTCAAAAGAACTTCTGACAGTAGAGAACCAAAAAATGGAAGAGTTCAGGAAAGAAATGTAAGTTCATTTCCTTTGAGAGAAACCGGGGGACTTAATATTGCAAAAGTGAAGACGAGACTAATTATTTAAAAAAATAACTTGACATGTACTTAAAAAGTAGTTGCCCCTTTCCTGCCCCCCAAATGTGGTAGCGTGCCTGGAAAGTAAGCCCTGTAACTGTTTGGCTAAGTCACAGCGGTAACCAGGTTAAAGGATCAAAGTGAATGTGTGCTGGCTGATAAGTGAGGGCAGGTGGCATTCGAATATGACTTTATGAAGAAAATACAAGAGGAATTGGAGTTTTGTTTTGTTTTGTTTTGTTTTGTTTTAAAGCAGTGTGCTTTAAAAATCTCTCAAAACCCTTTCTGTAGGGAGAAAAAAAGCATCTCCCTTTCAAGATTATTGATAATCTTGATTTTAAGAATAATCAAACCTTGCATGGGAATCAGGTGAGAGAATTGTGGAAGAATCTTTCTATTCAAGGTTTATCCCTCAGTGTGCTGCCTTGATTTCAGGCAGACGGGCTGACCGTCTTTGTCAACAACAGCTCCAAGTCCCAGCCGGTTCAAGTCCAATCGTCATGATCGTTGGTGTTTATCAGGCATTTGAAATGATAGTTTGGGTGTAGAATTCATTTTGCTCTTCTGTCCTGAGAGCTACACCATAAACCAGCTGTGTAAACCTGAATATTTAAAGCCAGTTAATGTGGTGGACGTTTGTGTCTTCCAAGCTGGGAAGGATACAGAGACGGATTTACGCAGCCCCCGCCCTTCTGGGGCTTAAATTACTTGCTTCCCGTCCTGAGCAGACAGCGGCATGAGCTCAGTCAGACAGTAGCGCCACGTCCAAGTCCATCCTCAAGGCCAGCGTTGCCCAGGCTCAGACTGAACCTAGGACACGTCAGGTTCTTCGGAGAGTTCCTAAAATCCCTCTTCTGAGTGACGGGGGCACGTGATCGATCCCTTCCTCGGTCTTTGTATTTTGTTTTTAATTTTTATTGAAATTCCAGTTAACGCACAGTGTCGCGTTGGCTCGAGGCGCGCAGTGTAGTGATTCGGCACTTCCGGACCTCAGTCTTAACTTAGTATTTCTCCCGACGGTGCCGAGAAAGTTTGCACCAGCTCCCTTCGCGCTCACAGACTTCTCAGCTTACACGTGTGCTCGGGACCGGCAGGAAGAGCTTGCGTTTTCTTGGCCTTCTGAAGCCAACACGGCACGCAGGCACATAGAGGTCACCATGGTGGGAAACCACGCCAGCACCAGCTCTGAGAGGGTGGCCGTGGGCGTGCTTGCGGGGCTTTGCCCGTGACACAGAAAGGAGTTAGGCTGAGCTGGAGTGTTCAGAGCACTGTTGACTTGAGTTCATTTGTGTCACACAGGCAGCTGGTGAGGGAGGATGTGAGCAGCAGAAGATTCCCTAACCAACCTCCCACTGCCATAACCCCACCTGTGAGCTCTCTGGGCCGCACTAGGTAATGGAGGGGCAGGGTCAGCGTGGACCTAGCCGAGAGAGCCCTTGGGACATCACTAAGACCCCCCCCCCCCCCCCCCCCCCGTACTACTTAGCAGTCTCTCGTAATGGCCATTGCGGGTCTAGTATTTAAGTGTCCAGTGTCCTCACTGTGTTGCTGTCCTGTCACCCGCCCCCAGTTAATATGGGGTGGCTTAACCCCTGTGAAAAGAGAAATTTTCTGCCCTTCTTTGAGTGATTCCAGTGAATAAAAAAAGCCTGGGCTCCTGGCTGTGGGCACAAAGGATGGGAGCACAAGACTGGCCCCTGCTGCTCCTGCCTCTAACTGTGCCTGCCACCTGCAGCCACTGTCCCCAGATCTCTGAGTGAGGGGGAACCACGACCACTGGGCAGACAGCCTGTGCCACTTCTGCCTCTCCACCTTTCCTCTGGTCCACCGGGCCTGAGGGAGTCGTGTCTTCTGTGGGTGACCTGGCACACTGGCCAGGGTTCCTTAGCCAGAGGGAAGAGCCGTGGGAGATACCAGTGACAGGCTTCAGAAGCTGGTACAGGGAGTAAGTTGGAAGAACCCCTGCCCCCAGTGACTCATTGTTCCCTGCCGTAGACTTGGCCACATTTCAAGGACCATCTAAAATAAATGTACTATGTAATGGGAATGGTGCTTCTCAAAAAAAAAAAAAAAAAAGGCAGTCATTTTACTGCTCCTTAGTTCCTCAGTGCCCAAAGCTAGAAAACGAGCAACTGATGATTTCTCTGTGGTTCAGCATGTATCTGGGGCGCTTTATGTCCTTCAGAACATTCCTGGTGTCTCCCCTCACCTGACAGGACTTCAGTTCCTGGAGGAAAATGGAGCCCAGTGTAGACACGGGAGTTCTAATCGGAACTACTTCCTATAGAATATTGCCCTTGGCGCTGGCAACTCAGTGCTTATAGCTAAGTGTTCCTTCTATGCTATTTATTAGACTGGTTTTAGGAAAACTCTTGGCTTTGGTTAGCTAATGCCTATTTTCAGGTGGACAGAGAAGATGTTTCCCCCCTGATATATAATTTTGAATCTTAGGGGAAATGATACATGCAGTTTAATTGTTGTTCTTACTCACCTGACACAGTAATAAATCTAATATAGATTTAGCATGGCCATTAATTGATTTATAATAGACCTGTAAGTAGAATGTTTGCAAGTCAGTGTGAAAAATACATATTTGCCTCCCGGTTTTAAAACTGGGCTAGTCTTCTGTCATGTAGAAAGAAAAGTAACTTTAAAAATTGTTAGAAATACTTTAAGTATTTTCAGAATGGTTCCCTGGAGTATTTCCGGAAATTGGGCTATGAGAGCCTTCTTCCTGTATGAAATGCATGTACCCGCTTCACTCTAAAGAAAAATGGAAAGGTGTTTCTATATTTGAATCACAGCTGAGGTCCATCGCCAGATTTAACTCCAGTTCTCATGCTTCTACAACTTATTGGATTTATTATTTGGGGGAAATCTCTTCTCTGAGCTTCGGTTTTCTTATCTTTAAAATATAGATAATATTAGCCTCATTGGGCTTTGAGGATTGATTGAGAAAGTGTTCATGAAAGCATTGTATAGATTTTTTTTAAAGATTTAATTTATTTATTTGAGAGAGAGGCAGTGAGAGAGCATGAGCAAGGAGAAGGTCAGAGGGAGAAGCAGACTCCCCGTGGAGCTGGGAGCCTGATGCGGGACTCGATCCTGGGTCTCCGGGATCATGACCTGAGCCGAAGGCAGTCGTCCAACCAACTGAGCCACCCAGGTGTCCCGCATTGTATAGATTTTATGTTGGACAAATAATGCTTTCATAGATCAATACTTTAGAAAATTTTGTAACTTCTTTGACTTCTTATTTTAATTTTCTTTACTGTGGGCTCTTAATAGAAACCAAGGATTTAAAAAGCCATTAAGGGGCACGTGGGTGGCTCAGTTCGTTAGGTATCTGACTTTTTTTTTTTTTTTTTTTTTTTTTTTTTTTTTTTTTTTTTTTTTTTTTTTTTTTTTTTTTTTTTTTTTTTTTTTTTTTTTTTTTTTTTTTTTTTTTT